>JAHRHJ020000161.1:0-98970 GCA_019776745.2 Taxus chinensis
AGTTCTTATAAATAGAGAGGCTACCCCCCTCATTTAGCATAGAAGGAAGTAGTGAGAAATATTGTAGGAAGTGTGCGAAAGAAGCCATTAAGAGGTGTAATTGTAAAGTTTCTCCCATAGTCTTGGTGAAAGTCAAGTGAAGTCAATAACACTTGAAGTACCTCATGGGTGAAATTGTAACAATTTCATGTTAATATTATAATTTACTTTGATATTTCAGATTTGTCATCATTCTGTCTTATCATAGTCGATGGTATTTTTGTGTTATGTTTTTGTTTTGTTTCCAGATTACATCCACTAAACTAAAGGTTGTGCATTAGTAAATAATCATAGCACGAGGAGTTCCCAGTGAAGAATTATCATAGTGCTGGATTGGTGATGACAGATCATTATTGGTTGATTTCTCCTAACATCCATTCGGTGGCATTGCCTCTCATATCCCTTCCTCTCTTTTTCTTAACCACCTCTCCATCTTTCATTATTTCTTTCCAATTTCTTCATTGTCTTCATCATGCACCCTCTCTCTATTTTATTGTCATCAACTTATCCTCATCTCATGCATCTCCACATATTTTCCAATATATTTCATTCCTCCCCTCCAGCTTCTCTTTACGTTCCTTATGCTTCTCACTCTTTATCGAATATCTCCATTCTTGGTTCCCTTTCTTTTGCATAATTTTCTTTGTTGTCCTCTCCTCCTTTCTGATCCTCATCTTATTTTACTTCCTCTATATCATCTTCTTCCCCTTTTTACCTTGCACTTCCTTCTTACTTCCCCATCGATAACCTAACTCTTTAGAATTGTCTCATCTTTTTTATCATCCCACCATCTATATGCATTTCCATGCGGTAAGTTCCATAATATTTGTCTTGTATTTCTTCACCATGATCTAGTGCCTTCAATTTTATTTTCTCTATCATCTCTTTCATTTTCCATTACCTCTCCCCCTTCATCTTCTTTACCCTCTTTTATGCCTTTCATTTTAAATAACTCTCTCCCTTTTTCATAATTTCATCATCTGCCCTATCATTTTCTTATATTATCCTTTCCTATTCATCCTTCCTTCTTTTTTATCTTCTTCTTCCTCTTTCATTCCCTCTTTTCTCCTCCTCCATCTCTGTCCATCACTTTCTATGCCTTTTGTCACCTTCACCTTTGACCTTTCTTTCTCTTCTCATAATCACCCACGACTCTTATCCATTCCCTTTTCTCTTTCTCATTATGTCCTTTAACACATCCCTCACACCTAGCATTCAAAATCAATTCTGATGTTTCTCCATTTATGTAACACCGTCAATATGTTCCATTACATCCTGTATCATTCTTCTTTCTATAGTATTGACCTCTTCTCTTTTTGAGAAGCTTGTCACATCTTTTATCTTCGTCAGTCCTCTCGTAGGGGCATCATCATATCCATCTCTAAGAATCTCTTCCCATCTTCCTTTGACATTTTTGTCTTGGAGGATACCAGAATGGCCATCACCTATCTGATCTTGTTCTCTTCCATGAATGTTTTTTCTACTTTTGTTTTATCACAAAAGTATCTTGACTTCTCATCCTATTTACCGAAGAAGTGGAAGTGCTTTTTCTTTTTCACCTACTAAATTTCTATCAATTATGCATCTTTCCTATGAAACATGATTACCATCATATTTATCACCCTTCTAACATATCTTCTCATCATGTCCACATTTATGATTATTCCCCCTAGGGAATTTTTACTTACACATCCATCTTCCACTATTTCATTTTCATGTCCTATCTTGGGGCACCTTTTCATCCTTGTCCCTTTTATGGGCACAAAGGATTTCACATACTCTTCGCATTTAGTTGTGCATATTTTGATGTCTACCTATGACCCATTGGTCATTGTGGTTTGCATCCATACTGCAGTGATCTCCTCCCTCTCATTGGTGTATATAACATTTTCACACGTCTCCGTTGAGACCGCAATTGTCCTCTACCGATGTGATATTGGATTCACTGCCATATTTTTCATTGCTATTGTGATCTTTTTTCACCTAGGGCATATTTTCTTTGGTCATGTTTTTTATTCATCCCCATCCCTTTTACGGACACATATTTCATCCAACCCTTTTTTTGTCTCATGGATTGCTATCGCAAACCAATCCACAAAAGGGGGAAAATGTAGACAACAATTTTTGGTGTAACTCCTCTCGTTCATCATGCATCCATTCTCCTTCACTCAAATTCCCCCCTACTTTTCTTTTTCTTAAATTTGATTAAATTCCATCTATTTACTCACCCTTAACTAATTATTTATCAAATAGGCTCCATGTGGACCCATTTGATAATTAGAATTTGGCATTATCTCATATATCCTGAAATCATTCAATTCATGGGCAATAATATACCCATCCGACACTCCACTCTTAGTTTCAAAAATGAAATCTATTATCTCACCTACCCATTTAAATCATGTTCCCCACTCCACCTAATAAATTCAAACCATGGGCCCCACGTGATCACATCATGTCTCTTAACCCGGGTTAATTTATCAGACCTCGATTACTCATTAACCCCAATCTAACCTCACCTCCAAGTTATAAATAAGGGACCAGAACTAAGAGGAAAGAGGGAGGAAGAATCAATATGAAATATCTACATATTGAAGTTTGTAGGAGAGGAGAAAAAAGTGCTTGATTAAGTTCTGCAAGTTTGAGGTCAAGGCAAACCTTTTCCATTGTTAGAAGTTAGAGGTGAGGAGTGTGGGAGAAATATTTTCCTTTTTTGTCATATTTCCATCTTGATGCCCATTTCATCTCCATATCAAAGCACAAGCTAAGTCCCCTCATCATTTCAATTAGTTGTCATTTTGTATTTCATTATTTCAGCATGATATCTAATGTTCATCATTTATTGTTATCTTTCTAGACATGGGGGTTGGCATCCTCAAAGGGAGTTAACATCCTCTTGGAACCGAGATTGTCTGGGTAACCCCCACATATTTTTATCTAATCACATTTGTTTCAATTTTGCAGATCTATCTTCTCTACACTCGTAGATCCATATCCACATCTGAGGTCCTAATCCCTCCATCATTCAAACTTGTTGGTGGCATCCAGTATCAGCATTCACCCATGTGAGAATGAGGTTTCCTGATCAATAGTTACCATTCATAAACCATTACAAGTGCGGTAAGAAACTATCCAACTTATGATAAAGAGTTGTATGCTTTAGTTCAAAGTGTTAAAAAGTGGAAGAATTATTTAATGGGAAAAGAAACAATTATACATACTGACCATCAGTCTGCTTCAGTACTTACAAACACAAACCAAATTGTAATAGTCTAGACATTTCAGGTGGATGGGATTTTTGTAGAAATTTCATCTTGTAATCAGGTATAAAAAAGGTATTCAAAACAAGGTTAAAGACATGTTATCTAAACCTTCAGTGGTAGTAGCATCTATTCTTTTACAACATAGTTCTTTGTGCTCATGTTAGTTACAAGGAAAAATATGTTAATGATGTTGATTTTAGAGAAGTGTATGAGGATAGAGTAAGTGGGAAACAAGTAGGAGAAAAATATTATCATTTTCATGAAGGATTGTTATATCATTCTAGTAAAATTTGTATTCCATAAAATGAACGTGTGCACATGATTAGGGAAGAACATACTTCTCTTATTTATGGGCATTTTGGTGTTAGTAAGATAGTTGCACATTTATATAAATATTGTTATTTCCCTAGAATGCATTGAACATGTAAATAGGTATATTAAGGGATGTGTTCTATGTGCCACAAGCAAGCCAAGTAACAAGAAATTAGGACTTTACACTGTCCTCATTCCTATTCTAACAAGTCCTTGGGAAAGTGTCTCCATGGAATTTTGTAGGAGGATTTCCCATGACACGAAAAGAAACATGATTACTTATATGTGGTAGTGGACAGATTTAGCCAAAGATGTGTGTGTTGGTTCCATGTACTAAACATAACTGGTGAGGGAACTGCACATTTATTTTTTTAGTTTGTTTGGGTTCACTTTGGATTACCTACTTCAATTATATCTGATCAGGATTCTATATTTCTGGGGGAATTTTGGTCAACATTGTGATGGTTAATGGACACAAAACTGAAAAATACTACTGCTTTTCATCCATAGACTTATGGTCAAATAGAGGTTGTAAACCATACAATGGTACATTTTCTTAGGGTCTATTATGGAAAACATCCTAAATTATGGAATGAACATCTATATTATGTGAAACATGCTTATAATTGTGCCTTACATTTTTCTACTTTGAAGTCTCCATTTGAGACTTGTTATGGATATCTACCTAATTATCCTTTAGATGTATATTATGGACATGAAACTATTGTTAATTGGTTCAAGTGATTCTGACAAGGCTAAAATATTTGTGTAGAGAATACATTAGGTTCATCAGTATGTCCGTGAACAATTGGAGAAAATTCAGGTCTAAGTACAAATCCAGGCATGATAAACATAGAACTGATCACAAGTTCAAAGTTGGTGATTCAGTTTGGCTTCACATCAGCAAGGAAAGGTTAATAAGTGAAGGTAAAAAAATTGAAACCTATACAGTATGGTCCATTCTAAATATTGGAAAAAATTTGGTAACAACACTTTCCGGTTAGATTTACCTCCTTATATGCAAATCTACTCAGTTGTAAATGTTGAGAATTTAATATTCTATGAACCGCCTATGATTGTTGATTGTGATGATGCTAACATAATGCCTTCCATTGATGATTTTGCTCCTGAGTATCTTGATGTGTTGTAGGAAGACATCATTTTGGACAGGAAGGTTAGAACTTCATGAAGGGGTGATATTGAGTATCTTCATGTTGGGTTCAAAGGAATGCATCTAAAAAAGGCTAAATGGATGGAAAATAGAAAGGTGAGGGATAAATACCCTCACATATTTACCAATTAAGTTGACTTTTGGGGTACAAAAGTTTCTTAGTGGGGAGGAATGATCCAGAGGATCCTCACAGAGAATTATTGATCTAAGATCTTCTCAAAATAATTTATAGTCAGTTGAGTCTATCGATATCTTGTTTGCAGGAAACATATATCATTTGTAAGAGTTATCGCCCACTGAAATTTTCAGGCAACTGGCAAAATTTGGGACTGCGTGCAGGTTAGATGTGGTGCAAAAGTGGACCAATAAGAATGTGACACATGGACAATATAGATGAGAAAGAAAAAGTTACAAAATTTATTTTGGAATGCCGGTATTTGACACTCTGTGACAGAACAGGTGGGCCCCACTATTTTCTAGTTGGGGTCCCTTAGCCAGGTTTGACACACTCGATTATGGAGGGGTGTCTTGGCCTCTAATTCATATTGTTCAATCAGATCTCTCGTATATATTTACCTTAATATGTCCATTGTATTATGCATGTGAGAATAATTTGATATGAAAATTAAACTGTATATGCTAATACAATTTTCCAATATTGCCACACATTATTTTCCAAACACCACTCATTATATCCCATATTCCAAGATGAGCCCATATATTACAAACCCATATTAAATTTCACCTATAACAATACAATATCTCCATAATTTAATGCCTAAAATATGCCAAAGTGCTTCATCATGTGCCCAAACAGGTTTAACTAGTCAATGGCTCTCATAGCCACCTATATGCATGTAAAATAAGCCATATAAATTGCCTAAACTCACCCTCCAGCTTCAAATGTGTGATAAATCCCATGAGTGCATATATTACAAACCCATGTTAAATGCCATCTATAACAATATCATATCTCCATATTTTAATGCCTAAAATATGCCAAAGTGCCCCATCATGCGCCCAAACAGGTTTGACTAGTCAATGGCTCTCATAGCCACCTATATGCGTGTAAAATAAGCCATATAAAGCACCTAAATTCACCCTCCAGCTTCAAATGTGGGATAAATCCCATGATATTCACCTAGGGAAGCGAAGGTAGGGGGATTTGAACCTATATCCTCCAATGCAATATTGTAGGCACCCAACCATTGAGCCATTTGTTTAGAAACATTATAAAAAGAGGTATTTTGTATTTGAACAAGCATTCGAGATTGTGGGAAATATTATTTTTCTCATAACTTGAGCTAGAGAAGGAATTTTGAGGTGATGTAAAAATTGACTAGTATTCTTTTTGGAAGAGGAACATGATGATAGGATCATAATTCTTGTAGAAGTATTTGTAAGATTTATTTTCAAGATTTTAATAAATCAGTCCTATTTAACTAGACCTGGAGACGTAGGCCACAAGTGTTAAACTCCATTATCAATTCCCACATCAATTTGTTGGTGATTCATCTCTGTATTTTCTCATTTTACACAGTACTTTCAGTTTTATGTCCCTTATTAAAAATACAAAAGGTTATAATAGTCAATATTTAACTCACAAATCAATACAAAGAAAAGTTAAGTGTGTGTGCACAATTGCTAGTTAAATTTTATTTTCAAATCAGATCTAGAAAATAATTTATCTAGCAGTAAGAAGATCATATAAATAAAAATCATTATGAACTAAAAACATATGTGGTCAAAGGAATAAACTTATAGATACAAAAGGAACACAATTTGATGAAAAACTACATAGTTTCCTATTATAGTGGTTGATAGTGATAAAAGAACCAAATAAAAATAGAGATAGTGTGATGGAGAGAAAGTGTGAATAGACTGTGTAAAGAAACAAAGTGAATGTATGCACATAATGAAAAATAGAGAACTAATAATGATGAAGATAGGATTGTGATCGAGGAATGAATAAATGATTGAAGGCTATTCAATACAATGCAAGGGTGTGAAGAAGAAAATAGAGGGCTACAAATAAAGGTTTGACGACTGTGATAAATAATTAGTGAAAACAGTAAAATGTAAAAGAGATTTGAATAGAAAGGCCTCCATAACATAATCCTAATACTTTTATGAAGAATAATACTCAAACACAGTGATTCAATAGGTGAATTAAAGGTCATTTATAAGCTAAAATATCAATGAAACATATGAACTGTGATTTGTTGAATGATGTCCTAAGTGGGTGTTTGGGTTACAAGGGTAGGAGCTCCTTGCAAGTTATATCTTCTAAACTAGCATAGTGGGTGCTTGGAGTGGGTGCTAGAAGGACTGGGAAGTGGGTTCTTCTCAGGTTGAGTGGGTGCCCAACCAAAATGGAAATCATTGTAGTTAAGAATGGGTGTTCCTAATAAAAGTCCTTGATTTCAAGTGGGTTTTCTCCCTCTAAGGGTTTCCCACTATAAATTTGGTTTCATGTATACTTGTCTTCTTACATGCACTTTAATTTTTTATGGTTTGATTTTTTTCTAGCTAAGAAGTTTTAAAGCTATTAAAATTGATCTACATTGATTCACCCCTCCTCTCTCAGTGTTTGTGATATCCAACAATTAGTATCAGAGCGTGGTCCTCATAAATCAATCCTAACAACTTGGAGGTTATCCTGAAGTCACAAACATGTGTACATCAAAAGTATGTGTTGAAGAAGAAGTATGAGATTTCTCAAGCCCTGATTAAAGAGTTAAAATTTGAAATCAAGCTCAAAGATGCAAATTATCTTAAAGGACTCCAAGAAGTGGCAGTAGTTGTTGATAAGTTATCAAAAGATCTAAGTGTCAAAGAAAAGGCTTGTATTAAACTTGAGGAAGAATTGAATACTTCAAAGGATGAGTTGGAACAAGTTAAAGTTAAATTGATGATACATCAAAGACACCCTAATGAAAGATAAGGTCTGGACTGTAAAAATGAAGCAACCCAATATGAAATGGAGCATGAACTTGATCATGAATCATGTCAAGCATCCATCAAAACTAAGGATGAAGAATGTGAAAACTAAATGCAAAATTAATAATGCTAAGAGATAAATGGAACAAGCAAGGAAAAGAGAGTTGAAGCTAAATCAAGATGTTTCAAAGGATTCAGAGAATAAGGAAGATGAAAAGGCTATCCCAACAAGAAAACAAACAAGAAACAGATAAAGGAGACAATACAGGAAGATTCAAGTTTAGACAACCAAATGCATCCAGGTATGAGAGGAAATTTAATGGATATTGTTTTTCATTTATGAATTTGGACATAGAGCTAGAGAGTGCATAAAAAAGATATGAAAAGGAGCACCCATGGAAGATCTTGTGCTACTGAATATGAAAATAATCATGTGTTTCAATTGTAGAAATAGAAGGTCACATAGCCAAAATTTATTAGAAGAACCTATGAAGTCAATGGATAGAAATGACATCATATGTTTCAAAAGTTAACTTAGTATTTTTTCATTTTCAAACATTTCACCTTGGAACTAAGCACAAGACATACCTCTCAAGATAAAGGAAGCTCATATAACATGAAGATAAATATGGAATCAAACATACTCAAGCCTCAAGAACTTCAAGAAATAAGAAAATGAAATGGTATATAGGTTAATCAAGAAAGAAAAATCAGAAGTTGAGAAAGAAAAGACTGAAAAGAAGGTGACATGGGAAGATAGGAAAGAGGCATAACAAACTAATACTGTGATAGGAGAAACTAAAAAATGAGAAACAAACATGAAAAAGGGTGATCCAGTTCCAAGGATGAGAAAATTCTTCCTCGAGAAGTGGTAGAATAGGTGTATGAATTGCAACATGCATGTTTGTCAGGAACTACAAAAAAAATGAGAGAACTCAGGTAATGAAGTTATTCTACCTAGAAATGCAACCAAGAAGGTCAACAAGATTGTGAGGACAAGGAAAGGGAAAATGGATTCATCATGTTGTTATGATGACTTTATGTTGTTTTGAGATGATTCAAGGCTCACAATATGCCTTCTCTAAGCTTCTAGGAGGCATATTCACTTAAATGAAGCATTGGAGTCAGAATGAGTCTTCTCCATGATGCATAAGGTATGTAATCATATGATTTGTCAAGGTTTTGTTTGGGTTCTCTTGTGTAAAAGTCTTGAAATCAGTTGTATGGTGGTTTGAATCTCTTGTTGGTCTAATCATGATTAAAACTACTTATCTAAGACAATTGTGTATGTTCATAAGTCTCATGACCTTGTCTTATGAAGTATGTAAGTATTGTTGAATATATGAAGATAGGAAGGTGTATATTGTCATCACTAGGTGTTGAAAAGATTGGTGTCACTGTCAAGAGGTTTGTTATGTGGTCAAATGCAACATCAAATTTTTCAAATTTTTGTTCTTAGTCATGAATTCTTTGTCATCATCAGTCTATGGTCAAAGGTCCAAAGTCATATTGAGCATACTCCCAGGGGGAGTTAGTAGATTCATGAGATCTAAGATTTATAGTTTCCAAGTTTGAGTTCTGTGGAGTATCATGAAGTAACCATGTGTTGTTGTAGCTTGCATTCAATGTGTTCATGAGTCCATCACATGTATGGAGCTATGTAGATGTCACAAAAGTTGTCAAGTATCATAATGCATAAGTATTATTCTCATGAACTATTTGGACATAAGTCTTGGTCTATATCATGAAATGCAAATGTGGATGTATAGTTCTCTAAATCCCTTTGAAGGTGGTTTAAGGAGATCAAGTCCTACTTGATTAGTTAGATCTCAAATAGCTTGACTGAGACAATGATGTGATCAAGAAAGCACATTATCAGGATTTTTCCAAGCATATTTAGGTGCTACAAGTATGAGATTGGGATGAGCATGATTGATATTCATTTGAAAAGGTACTATACATGGTTACAGATGTTTTTGCAAGGTGTGAACACTAGCTTGGAGGAGATAAGATAAAATTCAAGACAAAATGCTACCTCACTGCCTTGACTGGGTTTACACGGTCCTAACGAGTATTTTTCATGGAAAATTAGTTTTGAAAGGTCAACTGAAGGATTTGAGGCCAAAATTTTGAACAAATCATCTTAGCTCATAGGAATAGAGGATGGAAAAGGTTTGAGGATTCAAGAAAAGGTATATTTTTAGTTACACATGATAGTGTTGGTTTGTTTTCCAGTGATCAACAGTGTTGGTAACTCAGTATGGAAGATATTTCACTAATTCTTGATAAGTTTCTTGAGATCTATAGTTTTATAATGATTTCAAAGTGTTTGGAAGATATTTTCATGGTGATCTCAAGTGAAAATGGTTGAAGATGAAGTAGTTATTAGTGGTGAATGTGGAAGAATATGGTCTATAGGCATTGAATGTCTAAGAAGGAATACTCAGTTAATTAAAAGTTGTTTTAAAGTCTGTATACTTGCGTGTTTTCATCCAAAAGTAGTTGAATCTCAAGAAGTATGAATAATCTTTTCATGAAATAGTTATGAGGTAGTTTTAAGGGTGAAGTGATCAAGAAGGCCTATACATGACTAATTACTTCAAGTGAAGGATGATACTGAAATGTTCTAAATCATACACTCTAAGTTATAAGAAAACTCAGGTTGCTCATGAGCATATGGAGATTCTACAAGGTATGGATATTGAATTTTTACCTGAGCCTAAGATCTCATGAATTAGTTATGACCATTCTAATGAAAGAGGATTTTCTCTTTTTCTATAAGGAGTTAATGGTATTGCATCTCTGAGATACGCAATGCTACAAAGAAGTCACTGAACTATAAGGAGGAGTGAAAAAACTTGATAATGAAAGCATGATAGTTGGCCATTGAATTATGGTCTTAAGCTTTAAATTTCAAGGCATTTTATCCAAGGTTTGTATAATATTGCATGAATTCTTGTTCCTACTTGCAAAGGTTCAGTTGATTTATCTTAGCTAGAAATGTCAATTAATATTGTTTAAGGTGACCATTCAAATGTTGAAAAATGCTTGGAAATACTAGGTAAAGTGTGAAGATATGAAGATGACTTGTAGATATGGATTAATCCTAGAAATGATGGAAACCTTGAATGGTGTTAAGTTGCTTTTAAAGTTGGCTCTAAAAACACATTTAAGACTATTTAGGACTCTCATCCAAATTTTGATGGTGGAGGCACTTATCCAAGGGGGAGCTTTGGATAGATAAAATCAGTTTGCTCATATTTTCTTGTTATTAATTTTCATTGGTTCATGTCAAGTGGACCCTAAAAAGGAATAGTGACACCTTTGTCAATGATGTCAAAGGGGGAGAGATACAAAGTATGCAGCCAGAAACTAGGTATGCAAGTGTTTTCCATCAAAGCTTATAGGTTTCTGAGTAGGTTTCCATCAATGAAAAAGGGGGAGTTTATTGAACCCTGGTCATTGGTGTTGTCATTGATGTCAAGTGGCATTGATGGCAAAGCAGTGAAAGGTGAAGTGAGACCTTGTAAGGAAGTTCAGGATGGTCTTAGTGCTCTACAGGCTTAGTTGGTGAGATAGTAGTCTAGTGGAAGCATGGACATGGTAAATGGCTGGTTCAGATGTGGTACAAGTCATGGTATGATGGTATAAGCATGATAACAAGCTCTTACAGTGAGTATCAGGTCATTTGGTGGAAGTCTCAGTCAAACTGATTCATTTAGGCCTATTTCTTGAGCCTAATGAGGTATGAAAGGATGGTACAGGTCATGAAAAGACCATGAGAGCATGGAAGCAGCCTATTAATGTTTTATAGGTCATATTTGAGAAAAAAGAAGGCTTTTTTTAGGTCCTGAAGGCAAAATTCAAAAGTTAGCCAAAGTTTTGCTTAAGAGAACCCAACTATTCTTGCATGCAAATGGGATTGGTAGAGATTTTCACAGTAAAAATTATGATAAAAAACATATGTAATGTGTAGAGGATGTCTTATAATGCTCCATGTCAAATTTCATTAGATTCTGTAATGAGGGATTGGAGCAAGTTATTAAGTTTTTTCTAAAACATTCTTCTTGAAATGCATTTTGAGGCCTCTAGCTTCTTAGGTGTCAAGAAAAAATATAGTGTCTCCTTCAGATAAATCATAGAATTAATTTTTGAATAATATTCCAAGCATGAGCTAGTGAAAAAATTCTAAAGTCATTTGGACATGTTTTTGAAAAGATATGAGCATTTCAATGAAGTTATTTTTCTCTCTCCTGGACTGTGTTATGAATCAATAGGAGCAAAAGATGAATTTGAAATTGATCTCAAATGTATTTTTTGAACACTTATAAAGTTATCATCAGGATGTACATTTATGGTTCTTCTATAGGATCATATGTGATTTTTTAAGTTCAAATCTCCATGAAGTTGCAGTTGGTAGCTCAGGCCTTGCACCTTGTTTGAATGATACTCAAATCAGTAAACTTGCACAAGAATTTAAAAGTAGATGAATTGATGGTAATAAGGGCTCAGACCTCTCACAAGTTATTTTAAAATTTATAATATTAGGTAGCTTTCAATAGGTAAAGATCAAAGATGTAAATTTAATCCTACTATGTCGTCCTAGAATCTGTAGCCAAGAATCAATGCTTGTTACATGCAAGCATTACCTTGAGATGTTTTCCTCCATATTTTCTCTTAGTCATCATTGACCCTATCTTCAAAGACTGAAAAAAATCTTCTCCTAAAAACCTAGAAATTTAGCAATATCTTCAATTGGTTTATATTTCTTTCCAAGAATGGTTGTATAGTACAAAAACATCTGTATCCAAAATATTATAGTCATGCTCAAGCCTACTGAGTTATACAAGAAATCTCTCATACTCTGTAACTTGACAAAAAAAATATCTTTGGACAATTATCTTTTATGTGTATAGATTACTTAATAATCTCAATCTAAGTTTGTTTTGATTGAAATTCCTTGGAGTTAATCAAATGTTGCATGTAATTTACTGTTACATTGTTTTTGTGATTTTGGAGAACAAATTGAGGATAGTTTCAACCATATAAATGCATGAGAGAAGTTTCAATCCTTTCAAATAAACTCATCACAGAAGAAATTTTTTTAATTTCATTTGAAATTTAAGAAGAAATTTTTTTTAAATGATCTCGAATTGTATAGTGTATAAACCCTAATCTAGGGTTTATACAATATTTTTCGATCGAATTGATCACTCAACAATGCAAATTCTAATTTTTTAAAAAACATCTATGGGCACCATTCTAGAAAATTTTACAAAAATAATTTCACGCATTAGTTGAGAGTGGGAAGATAAATCGGTAGCATAATTTTGGAATGTCATGCACATGTAGTCTTGCGTGGTAAATGTCTTTCTCATTGGTTTATGAGAAAATTTATTTGAAACCAAAGATGTATTCCTGTGGATCATGTTCAAAGAGATATGATAAGGGTTTATTTTGAAGGACATGTTTTAATCCTAATCAAGCTAAGAATACTTCAAAAGGTAAGAAATTGATAAACAGATATTCGTATCATTGTTTTATAGCTCAAAGAAAAGAGTCTAAGATGTTGTTTCTATTACATGTTTTCAAAGATGGAGCTTTGAATTCCTTCCCTTCTCAAAATTATTCAATTGACGGTGGAATGCATTGAAACTACTTGAATGAAGTTATCATTTTGTTATGTTGAATGCTTGAACACAAATTCATGTACAGGGTCCATATCCACATAGTAAATTGTTCAATATGACAGTGCAGAAATTACATCACAAAGGTTATGATCTCAGGGTGTTTGGTCGAGATTATGTCAAAGGAAAATTTTTCATGGTGTATAAGTGTGATCTGAAAGAAATTTTTTATCTGATGACTTGCAGTATTGCTCTGGTCAAAATAGTTAGTATGAGTCCATGTCTAGTATTACTTGTCTAGAAGATGAAAGGGTTGAAGACATGAAAAGACACTTTACATGAACTAGTGGAAAGAAGTCTTGAAGGAGACAATTAGCTATAGTAATTTATTAGTTCATATGTTTCTTGTTGACTTGCATCAAGAAGTTTAAAGAGTCTCAAAATGAAGAAGAAAATTTGAAAAGACAAGAAGCATAAAGAAGAGTTGTCTGTTGGAAGGAAGATGAGAAGTTTTAAGCTCAAGTTAACATAAGGAAAATGGTTGAAAAGTGCATAGTTGGGGGATGAGAAAAGAAGTTTTTTTGAATGTTTGAATATAAATAATAAACCTATTAAACATGGTGAATAGAAATGGTACTAGAACAAAATGAAGGATGGAAATTTTTTTATCTAGAAAAGAAGTGACTCAAGTAAGGTGAACAGATAAATGAACATAATTTATTAGCAGCAATAAGATCATAGAAGTTGAAAAAGCAGTGAAGTGAAAAACATGAAAGATGGTCAAAGGAATAAACTTATGATACAAAAGGAACATAGTGTTCGATGAAAAACTGATAGAGATTCCTAATATAGATATGACAATGATAAAAGAAACAAAATAAAAATGAGATAGAGTGATGTAGAGACTGTGTAACAAAGTTGAGATGAAAAGTATAGAAAGAATGAGATATGTGCAATAGATGTCTGATATGTAAAAATTTGAATACTAACCAAGTAGACTGTTGATAAAGAAAAAATAGTGAATGACTATGACACAATGAAAGAACAAAGAATAATATGAATGAAGATGACTGAATGATCAAGGAAATAATAAAAGATTTATAGGCTAAAGACATTTCAAGGGTGTAAAGAAGAAAATAGAGATACTAAATATGAAGTTTGATGAATGATAAGATAAATAATTAGTGAAAATAGTAAAGTGTAAAAGAGAGTTGAATAGAAAGACCTCCAGTAGACTAAACTTTCATGAGAGAATACTCAAACATATGATTCAACAAGTGAATTCAGTTCATTTATAATGTACAAAATTAGAGAAATAGATGAATAGGTGATTTTTTGAATGATGTGCAAGTAAGGGATCATAATCTAGTTGAATAAGCAACAAGGTGCTAGATGATCAAATTATAAAATTGTTATTGTATTTTCCTAAGTGGGTGCTTGGGTTACAGGGGTAGGAGCTCCTTGCAAGTTACATCTTGCTAAACTAGCCTAGTGGGTGCTTGGAAACCTTCTAGTGGGTGCTAGAAGGACTGGGAAGTGGGTTCTTCTCAGGTTGAGTGGGTGCCCAACCAAAATGAAATCATTGTATATCAAGAATGAGTGTTCTTGATAAAAAGGACTTTATTTCAAGTGGGTTTTCTCCATCTAAGGGTTTCCCACTATAAATTTGTTAAGTTTTAAAGATTGTAAAATTGATCTACATTGATTCACCCCCCTCTTATTACTTGTGATATCCAGCATCTAAGATATCTTATGACATATTTTCTATTCATCTTGCGTAGTGGTTTGTAGGAGGCTTGTTGAATCCTTTATAAAGAGTATTGTTGAAAAAAACATTCACTGACCCACGTGAGGCCTTATAAGCATTTTTTCATGCAAAAGTAGTTAGGAGTGTAGATAATAGGGTAAGTCCATTTCTTGAAGCTAGGATAACAGCAATGGCCTCTCAGTTAGAGAAATTATCTACCGTTTCAACTCATGAGATGTGTAGTGGACTATGGTGTATTGATTGTGTAGTGGAATTACATTCAAAGGATAGCTATCCGAATAGGAATGTGTGTGCGCTACTGACAACCTATGAGATTTTTCATAAAAAAAATCATGATGTCTACAACCATCCACTTTTACAATGTGTGACATAGAAGAATATATGTGTATACTATAAAATTTGTGATGCACACACTCATGAATCAGCCAATTATTGTGTTATTGGTCATATTCATGAGGCTTGTGAAATAGGGCTATGAAAAACTAGTGTGGAGAGTAGCTCTCAAGTGTAAGAGGGATGAAATATTAAAGGAAAAAATAATGGTAATAGAGTATTTAGAGGTGGATATAGAGGTAGAGGTTGTGGTCGTTGCAGAAGGTTTATGTGAGGAATGTGTTACACTTATGGGTCACCTGATAACTATCAGTACAAGTATCTAAAGAATCAGCCTTCTGTGTATTGTGGAAAAGCACATAAGGTTGAAAATATCCCAAATTTGTATGGCTACATGTGTGAGAATAATAAGAAGGATAAGGGTGAAATTATGGTTAAGGTGGAATGCACTAAGCATGAGCAATGGGCATCTAAAAATTTGGTTGTACCAGAACCTTAGTTGTTACTAATCACTACACATGCAAAGGATGTGCACCCAAACAATCAAGGTAAACTGAGACCACTCATCAAAAGGGAAGAGGTTGTACATATGAGTTATCTAGACGTATCCTAGTAGAAGGAATTTTATCAAGAAACCATTGGCATCATCCATGAGTTGAAAGGATAAATACATTGTTTAAAGGAGAAAATGCCTAAGAGGGAACGCGCGAGGAGTACTGAGCTACCATAGAAATATGTTGATGACCTTAAAGAGGTGTTTGGAATGATAATTCAATATACCATTATATCGTTGTTGGGAGAGTGGATATAAGACAAAATACTGTGCACAAGAGTAGAAAAGGAGTGCCAGATATTTCGTATCAACTTACCTCCTTAAGATCATGAATATGAAAAATAAATCACATTGGATATAGTGATTAATGGATGGATTCTAAGTAACATCCCCATTGATACATGCACGGAAGTAAATTTACTCACCCTTGATTCTTGTAACTAGATGGGAAGAACCCAATTACAAACATCTTCTAATGTGTTGTATATAACTAATAAGACAAGGTCCATAACCATTGAAGTTTTGAAGGATGCTACCATCACCATTCGAGGAACTAAATTTACAGGTGATTTTGAGGTATTGGAGTTGGATGATGTAAATAATTTCCCTATGATTTGCCAATGGGGTTTGGGTGGATCAGTTAAGATGGACGGTTGTGTCTAGATCCACCTAGGTTCAAATCCCACTAGGTGTGATCACTTCGGGGTGGTTATCGGTGGTGGCAGATGTTGCATCACTGGTGGCTATGACTGGCGGTTATTCTTGGTGGTGGCAGAATTTGCATCATCAGCATTGGCATTCGAGGCAACTGGTGGCTCTAAAAATGGCAGTGGCGGAAATTGCATTGTTGGTGCAGGATCACTGGTCACAGTCTGGGTTGGTCTAATTGTAATATCTTGTCTCATGACATTTTTTGTAATGGGTGGGGTCCCAAGAAACCCTCTGGTTCATAGCTCCGGTCAAAAGTGTTTATCTATAAAAAAAAAAAACTTCCCTATGCTTTTAGGATGTCCTTGGTGTTATGCCAACAATATAGATTTTTGCTTCAATAAACACTATATAAGTATTGAGAATAAAGAAGAAAATTTTGTAATTCCATTGGATGAGATAAAGGTTGTGTCATACATCAAGCCCATTAGTGAATAATATATTAATAGGATTTATATGCATACGGTGTGTGACCCAAAAATTTTGGAGACATTAAAGGAGTGCATGCTTCAGTGGGAAGACATGTAATCAATAAGTGGTACCACCAATGTGATTTGTGATAATTGGGCTTAGGGTACTTATGAAATGTTAGGTTGTGAGGTTTGAGGAAGAGTGATAAGGATGATTCCACTGCACATAATCAGACGGTTTGGGAAAGTCAATTTGTCAAAGTATATTGGGGAAGAGAATCTTGAATCTTTCTTACGCATACTGGAAGAACAATAGAATCATGAAGGAGATAGTAGAAATATGAGTGTCTATACCTTGTCAGGGAAAGTAGTACATTGGTGGGTGACACACAAAGATAATGTAATTTGTTGGAGTGAGATATAAATAGTGTTTTTTACAATATTTGTGCAGAATAATCTTCCTTTATTGGTATAGGAACATGATGGAAAGGCATCTCCCTTGGTACATGTTCAGAATTGTTAAATACATTAGGTGTAATGGTAATAGGATCTACCACTATCCCTTTGGGTTCATAAGTTTTTTTCTACGTTTTTCGGATGTGCACATGTATGGTGTGTCCATGTTGAGATAAAGTAGGATACACCAAGTTGGCATGATCTGACAAAATCTATTGTTCATATCATTAAATATTTTTCTACTAAACCACCAGTTAATAAGCCTTGTAGATCATGAGGCACATCACGTTGGGGGATAACACAAAGGATGAATAACTTATGACTAAAATATTTGTTGAAGCTACTACTGAAGCATGTGAGGAATGAGTAGAAATTAGAGACACTTTTGGGTTCTCGTTGGAAATAAAAAGAGAAAGGAAAGTTGGTATATATGATAGATGATCAAGAATTTTAGGATTTGGATACTAAGCACACAAATGGTGTGTGAGAGATATTTAACTCTAAAAATGAGTAAGTGCGCACATATCATGTTTCATTAAAGACTAGTAAAGTGAACATTGGAACAAAAGATGTGAGAAAATAAGTGATTATTGGTTTGAACCTAAGGCTATAAAGATAATCGAGCTACCGCATGAATTTCAAAATATATTTCCCAGATGGTATCATGAGTTAAAGGGTGTCCATATATCATTATTGAAATTAAAATCAAGCTCAAATAGGGCTTGTGTCTTGTTTGGAAGAGGCATTATAGGATGAATCCCAATTTACACATAAGGGTAAGAGAAGAGATTGATAAAATGCTCAGCTCATACATTATTAAAACCATTAAGGAATCTGAATGGATAATCCCCATGGTGATCAACATTATAAATGATGGCAGGATAAGGATGTTTGTTAACTACATAGTTATGAATGCTTTATGTGTCATTGATCCTTTTCCCACATCATTCACTGAGGAGATCTTGGAAGGAATAGTAGGGCATGAGATCTACTCTTTTACATATGGTTTTTATAAGTTATCATCAATTAAATATCGTGTGTGAAGATCAAGAAAATACCACCTTTGCAACTGAATGGGGATGTTTCACCTACACAGTTATGCCCTTTGGATTAAAGAATGCGCCAACAATGTTGTCACACATTTTTGTGCAGTAATTTTAATATTTTATTCATAAGTTTATATAGGTTTACTTGGATGATTGGTCAGTGTACGGGATGGTGAAATATCATTGTGACTACTTGAGATTGATGTTTGAAATATGTATGTAGCTTAGCATATCCTTGATGATAAAGAAGCGTATCTTTGCGAAATCATTTGACACATTAATATGACACATTATTTGTAAAGAAGGCTTGTTGATAGAACCAACCAAGGTTGCAGTAATTTTTGGGTTATAGGAGCCTACTAACTAGAGCAGGGTGTAAAAATTCTTTGGGAAACTAGATACTTCCACAATTTTATCAAGGCACATGAAAATATTTCCACAACACTTGAAGAGTTTTCAAAATCCAAGGGGAAATTCTATTGGGGTGATGTGTAACAACAAGATTTTAAGACTTTGAAGGAAAATCTAACTATTTCACCTATCATATGCTTCCCTTCTTAGAATAGGCTATTTTATGTACATGTAGATGCCTCTAGCATATCTAGTGAAGTAGTTTTAGCACAACTGGGTGAAGAAAATGTTGACCATCCCATTTTTTTTGCAAGACGAAAGCTAACTCTGAAAAAGTAAAATTATACACCTAAGGAGTGTGAAGATTTTTCAATGATATATGTGCTTCATAAGTTCAGATGGTATTTTTTGGCCCCACCATGTATTTTCTACATTGATCATATGGCATTGAAGTGCTTGGTCGATAAACTAGTTTTATAGGGGTGCATCTGTCATTGGATCCTTCTTTTTTTGAAGTTTTATTTCTTAGTTATAGTAAAACCTGAAAAGATAAACTTGGGACCAGATCACTTGTCAAAGATCAAGTTTGGTGAGGATGTGTAAAAAATGGAGGAAACTATGGTAGGTGCCTATTTTTTAGTCTAAACCGTGCGTCAGGAGATTTGGAAGATTTTTTTATTATTATTATGCACTGAAGTTGTGACTAAAGGTATTAATACATTAGAGAAGAAGTAGCTAGAAATTGATGTGGTGTCATACTAGCTCATTGGAGGAGACCCATACAAGATGAATATAAATGAGTTCTTGTGCAACTATGTGTATATCATTACTATAAAACTGTAATGGAAGAGGCACGTGGAGGAATCGTTAGAGGAAAGTATGTAGGAGAATCCACAATGTGCAATATTGTACTTATAGGTTTATGGTGGGAAACATTGTATAAGGATACCAAGGATTTTTTCAAGGCTTGTGACCATTTTCAAAGGATAAGCAAACTAGGAAACCATGATGAGATGTAACTGCAACCTATAACAAGCACAGAGCTATTTGAGAAGTGGAAAATTCACTTTATAGGCCCAATTACACCAGATGTGTGTCATATAGTTGCATGTTACATCATTACATGTACAAATTACTTGACAAGGTGGGAAGAGATTTTACTGACAAAGGATTACACTACAAAAAACCATTTTTATAGGGGTGCATCTATCGTTGGATCCTTATTTTTCAGGAGTTTTATTTCTTAGTTATAGAAAAATGAAAAAAGATAAAATTGGGACCAAATCACTTTTCAAAGATTAACTTTGGTGATAATGTGCAAAAATGGAAGATTTTATGGTAGGTGCCTAGTTTTTTAGTTTAAACCGCATGCCAGGAGATTTGGAAGATATCGTATTATTATTATGCACTAGAGTTGCGACTAAAGGTATGAATACATTAAAGAAGAAGTAGCTAGAAATTTGTGTGGTGTCATACCAACTCATTGGAGGAGACCTATACAAGATGTATATAAATGAGGTCTTGTGCAGTTGTGTGTAAGAGCATTAGTGTAAAAATTTAATGGAAGAGGTGTGTGGAGGAATCGTTGGAGGAAACTATGTAGGAGAAGCCACAATGCACAAGATTTTACTTGTAGGTTTATGGTGGGAAACACCGTATAAGGATACCAAGGAAATTTTCAAGGCTTGTGACCATTTTCAAAGGATAGGAAAACTAGGAAACCATGATGAGATGTCGTTGTAACCTATAGAAAGTGCAGAGCTATTTTAGAAGTGGTAAATTGACTTTATAGACCCAATTGCACTAGGTGTGTGTTGTATAGCTACGTGTTACATCATTACATGCACAAATTACTTGACAAGGTGGGAAGAGGCTTCATTAACAAAGGATTTCACTACAACAACAACAGCTAGATTTTTATGGGAAAACATCATAAGTAGGTATGGGTACCCATTGATCCTTACTATTGATAGAGGGACTCATTTTCTGAATGATAAAATTAGAATACTCTTGGTATAATTCATGGTAGTACATCACAAGACTATCACCCACAAGTCAAAGGAACTGCAGAGGCCTTCAATAAGATTATGGAACTAAAATTGACCAAAATCTGTGATGTAGGAAGGAAATATTGGAATGAAAAAGCCTCAACAGTTTTATGGACATACAAAAAAACTTATAATAGGTTAAATATGACCACACCTTTTCAGTTGGTGTTTAGGGCAGAGAAAATTTTACCCGTAGATTTTATGTTACACTCCCTACATATTACACGTACATGATGTTTGGATGATGAGAAAGAAGTAGAGGAGTGCATTGATAAACTAATGCAGTTGTATGAGTGGTGTGTCATAGCCTGATTGAGTAAAAAGATAGAGAAATATAGAAAGAAGGCATGGCATGAAATGCATATTAAGAACAAGTCTTTTTCAGTATGAGGGATGGTGCTATTATATGATTCAAAGTTTTTGTTTCATCCTGAAAATCATAGATTGCATTTGTTAGGACAATTTTTAGTAACCAATTTATTGGAATCAAATGCATGTCAGTTACAGGCGTTAGATGGCACTATGTTTCTCGGTTACTTCAATGGGAGTAGGTTGAAACCCTACTATAAATAAAATTCTTTTGTTTTTGTAATAAGGCACTATTTTCATTTAGACTAGATTTCCCTTTCTATTTTTTTTTTTTGTAATAAGCACATTCGTGTGTAGGAGCTGATTACTCTATGTTAGACTAATGCACAAATAACCACACATACTTTTAGTATGGGGTGAAGTGGATAAAAGAGCGCATAAGGTAAAATTATAAGTTTTTTCTTCTTAAGAAGCTGGTAAATGTGCATACAATGACATGAGAGGATGGTGCATGATTGAAAAATATATTGGTATGTGGAAGATGGCACTATGAATGGTTAGATACTATGTAAAGGTGCTTAAGGATGTAGGTGATTAAAGTTATTGTTAAGAAAAAACCACATAATTGAGGAGCCACACAGGGTAATGCAAGGGTGGAATCAAGAAGTCAAACTACTTGGCATGTGGTAGAGAGGAATAGTGTCCATGACACAGGGAAATGCGCATAATAAGGACTTGTAGCATGGGAGGTAGTAGTGCGTCTGAAGATTATTGACTTCCGCGTGTGGGAGAAAGTGGAAGAAAGTGCAGAGAAAAGAGAAAAGTGTTTTAAATAAAAAGGTGGTGGTAGGTAAAAGTAATTAATGTGGATGAAATTTGGGGAAACTATAAATAGTGTGTAAGTTAAATTCTTTCTTACCTTGCGATTTGAATAACCTGTGTGATTGAGTGTTTAATTACAACAAAGACAAAAGCACAAAGCATGAAGAAAATCAGACAAGTTTTGAAAGAGTGAACGAGCAAAAAGTGCAGACAACATTGAGTTCAGAGAGATCCTTTAGTGGAAGTGGAATCTAGGAGAGAAGGTGTGGAAGTAAAAACAAGATAAGGTTCACAATAGAGGGTGCAGAGTTAGGGTTTGTAGAGCTAGAATTCATAAAGCTAGGGCACATAATATTGAAACTTAATTAAGGCATGGGATTTAAAAAATCGAGTGTAAGCTTTGATTTAGGGGGATTAGAAGTTCAACACCAAGGGCATAAATCATAAAAGTAAGTAACTTTGTAGCACCTAGGGCATTCATTATGTGGATTTTGAGGTTTGAATAGTTGAGAAAAACAATGACACATAAGAAGTCACCAAAGAACAAAAACAATAAGAATGTGTTGGAACATAATGGTTAAGTGGGCTGGCCACCACTTAATTATTATGGGTCCAACATTATACTATAGGTTAAATATTTAATAATATGAAATATTTATATTTCTATTATCAAATATTCTAGGTAAACATTGGAATATGTGTCAACTGACTTGGTTGAAAGGGTGAGTCGGGAGACATATCCGATCACCTCATATAAAAAAGGACTTCGGGTCCTCATTTTATATATTGGAGGAATCTATCAAAAGTGTGCAAATCAATATTAATTGATTTGGTTTTTACCCTTGTGATTAGGATTAGTAAAGGAGGAGGTTTCTACTGGATGTAATTGGGTTCTCTATAATAAATGTTAATTTTCACAGTGGCTTTTTTACCTTCGGGATTTTCCACTACATAAATTCTATGTTCTGAGTTATTTACATTATGTAAGTATTTATTTAATTAATATGCAATATAGTTTATTACTGTGATGTTTATTTATTTATTCATTTTAATGTTGCATAATATATTAATGTTTAATCATTTAATTTGATTAAACCCATTGTCATCCGAATCCTCAAATTCCAACATGGTAACAGAGCTTGGGATAAAATTAAATAAATTAGATCAAATATTTTTTTATTTACTTTATTTAATTTGTACGAGTTTTTCAACCAACTCAGAAAGGGTAATTAAAAGTATTGGGTCCCCTTCTTTTTTCCCCCAATTTATTTTTCCACTACATTTGTGCAATCTAATTTTTTGTGTGTTTTGTGGAGAAGTATAATTTGCAAGAAAAGAAGAGATTATAGTGGACCTCCCTCTTTGAAACTCTTGGTGAAAATTTTTAGGCTTTTGCAGTTTTTTAAACCTAATTTTTTTTCGGGGGAGATGTAATATGATAAAGCTTACTTTATTTACATTTGAAATTATTTTTAATATTTTCTATTGTTCTAACCTGTTGAAAATTTAATTATTTGGGGGGGAAAAGGATAATTTCATAGTTTGAAAAAGAAGGATTTCATTTTAGCAATAAAATTTCATTTAATTAATGTTATGGATTTTTGGAGATAATGGTGTGTCCATAGGTAAAGGGGTTTACATGCGAAATTGAAAATCACATTATGGATGATTTCTCTAAGTTTCAAATGTGTGCAAAATGATTTCAAAGGTGAATTACAAGTAAAAAGAGAGTTACAAAGGCCAGGAGACAAATCCCACAAAATAGGAAATAAATGTTTTTAAATTGGTTTATCATTTATCAATGTTAGTAACCATTGATAAAACCATTAAAGTTTATCAAAATTTGAAAATAAAAAAATTTTGTATGTCTCCTCATGTACCCTTTTTTAAAATTAAAATATTCTTTCAGAGAATTTAGTATAAAGAGAGAAAGTTTCAAAATGTTTTTCAAATATTGGCTGACTTGAACTTTGTCCTTGATCGGTAATAAAATTTCAAGCTAATTTTTAAATTACCTTCGATTATTCACATTATTTTGGATAAAATTACCTCTCCCTGGAGCACATTTAAAAATAGAGGTTTTTTGTTCACCCTTAGTATGAAAACCTTTATACTATTGTCTAAATTTCATCCTATAAAGTTCATTCTATGATTTTTAGAATCTATAAACCGATAGTTTGATAACCTTATGTCTAAATCTTTCACTATTTGAGTTATTCTTATATTTTTCCTATAACATAGATTGAGTCAAATTATTGTTGGAAAGAAAAATATAGCTAATATTCTAGGATTCGATTGATTGAGTCAATTTATCACAGGATGTTATGATTGTAATCTTACAAAATCAATTTGCATGAGTGGAAAATTGTAAAACACTTTTGATAAATGGATTTATGTTAGAATAGAATTGTATAAAATATGTAAATTTTCAGGTTTAAAAAAGACAATACATCTATATCTTCCAAATAAATTCCATTTCCCTAAACTGGAACTTGTTACAAATTTAGTCATGGATCAAGGTCATGTAGTAAACTTATGGCCAGGAAACTCATGGAATGATTATTTCCTTGGATAGATGGTTACACCCATGATTCATTAAGAATTTTATAAATAATATCAATTTGGGCACAACATTTTACTAGGCCCTTTCCATGGTTCAGAAAATTGGGTTGTTAAATGGATATACTTCTGGTCATTGGTAATATCGATCATCCGTTGAGAAGGAAGTATGTACCCCAATTAGACATCCATGCATGAAGGGATGCACGTTGTTCTAAAATTATTACCATCCCAGTCTCATTTCTAGTCAAAGAGTCTTTTGTGAAAGTCGACCTGAAAAAATTAATTTCTCAGCCAAAATTAAAATGCCCATCAGAAGTGCTACAATTGTGTTCCTTGTAACATATTGTGCTTAACATCTGCATGATTCATCCAAATTATTCCTGTAATTATTACTAGGTTTGCTTGAAAGGCATTGACAACATTGAATTTAGGAATTAGTAACTTCATCATGGTATCGATTAGAGGGTAGTTTCTTAGTACAAAATAAGGCCAACTAGGAGATTTTTCTTAAAATTTGAGTATCCCTAAGTGGCTACAACTTTTGTATACAACAGTTTCCATGAGTGATGTTATACATACTCTGACAACAAACCTTAAAAATACTTACATAGTGTACTTCGTGAGCTCTGAAATAATTAACAAATAAAAATCTTACCAACTGAAGCCAAATTTGAGTTAGAAGTTAGATCTACAACTTCTTTTGCTGATCAAACTTTAGAAGATCCAATTGCATGTCAATTTAATCTCATAATATTTTTGACATCTTTGTGTAAATTTGGATCCATGCAAGCATGGCCGCGGGCCTAAGTTTTTTATCCATAAATGTAAGGATTTTAGTTTCACATAAATTTTTAAGGAAAAATAACATGGGTTTATAATGGCTCCTAATGAACCCAAAATGGAGGTAGATGTTTGTGGTTACAACCACCAGAAGTCATAATTCCACAAGTGGATTCTAGATGGTAGGTGCTTCAAATCATATGTGCTATATATTTCCAATTCCAAGTTTGATGTTATGAAAATCAATGAACTTGTGTATGGAAAAATGGTGATAACTCATATTTAGAAGCAATAGAGAAAGGGAAAGTAAAATTTGTAAATGGTATTTTGAATAATGGAGTTTTAAACTTGTTCACTAAATCTTTAAAATAATCTTTTGTCATGTTGTACAACTAACTCATGATGGTTTAAATTCTATTGAAATTTTGAAGATACATTGGTATATCAAGGATAGTAAGTTGATAATATAATTGCTGAAGGTATTCAAAGAAATGGACTGTATATTTCTATGATAACGTTTTCTACTACATCTTGAGTATGTAAAATCAGAGTTTGATAATTGAAATCCGGCCTACCAACCTCCATGCCTAAGGAGCAAGTTAGCTCCATAAATTATCGAATGTGTTATGAAATGTTTAATGCAATCTAGATTAAATTTTTCCATGTGTTGTCTTCATCTCACAATGCTAAATGAAGGTCGTTTTTTTGTATGAAACAAAGTGCTAAAACCTTTCTGAAAATCTCACTGAGAATATTATTATTTCAAACTAATTATTTTTGTGAATATTGTTTAGACAACTTAAACCTTTTGAAGTAAAAAAGAAATTCATTAAATGGTAACATTTGTATGTTGTAAAAATTTATTGATTGATTTCACTAGGTACTCTTTTTGAACATGTTTTCTTAAAAATAAAAACCTAATGTTTATAAAAAATGAGGGGGGTAAGGAATGTTAAAATTCTCTTAAACTAAAATCATTTTTTATCACAAAGAGTTGATTTTTGACAATTTCAGAAGGAAGATAATTGTAAATTGAGGGAAGGAACAAGGGACTTCTTAGAGCTGTAGGGGCGTATGCGACAAATTAATGCTTTGACCTTTAGAAAAATTAGGTTGTGTTAATTACCTTCTATGAACAATGATCTCATTAATTAAACAAGAAGGTTCTCACATTATCATTGTATGTATGTTGATGATTTTCTTATGACTGGTGATAGTCCTATTTTAATTCGTAAGATTAAAAAAAATTGAAACAATACTTTGAAATGAATAATTTATAGTCTCTTACATCATTTTCTTGGCATGGTTGTATTTCAAGATAAACATTCTATTGTTGTTTCTTAAGAAAAATATGCAACCAATGTACTGAAAAAGTTTAATATGATTGATTTTAAACCAATTTCTAGACCTATGAAAATTGGATAAAAAATTGATCCTAAACTTGCATGTGAAAATGTTGATCCTACTTTGTATAGGCAGTTAGTTGGTAGTTTGATTTATCTAATTATAACTAGACCAGATATTTCCTATGCAGTAGGAATTGCTTCAAGGTTTATGAAAGAACCTTATAGAGATCATTGGAATCTTGCAAAAAGAATTTTAGATATATTAAGGGAACAATCAATTATGAGTTACATTATAATAAGGATTAAAATTCTAACTTGTATGGATTTTGTGATTTTGATCATGTTGGTGATGTATTAGATAGAAAATCTACTTTTGGTTATGTGTTTAAATTTGGTGCAGGTGCCATTACTTGGTGCATGAAAAGATAGCCAACTATTTCTATCTCTTCAACTGAAGCTGAGTATAGAAGTGCAATGGAAGCTACAAAAGAGGCTCTATGGTTGAAGAGGTTGTTCAATGAGATAAAGATGAAGGATCAAGGTAGTGTTCCTTTGTTTTGTGACAACCAGAGCACCATAGCTCTTGCACAAAATCTAGTACAACATCAGAGGACAAAGCATATTGAGATACATATACACTTCATCCATGAGAAGGTGCTAAGTGGTGAGATAGATCTCAAGTTCGTGCCGACTAAAGAGCAGGTTGTTGATATCTTCACAAAGCCCCTGAGTGTTGTAAATTTTTATCACTTTCATGAAAAACTTGGATTGTCAGAGTTTCCATTGAGGGGGAGTGTGTAATGAAAATTTCTCCTTTGGAACTTGGTATTTGTAAAAATGCTCAATTGTAATATAGATGTAGAATTTAGGTAAGTGCAAAAGACCTTCAGGGCATGTGTATACCTCCTCAGATTATTTTTAGAAAGAAGTGTAGAAAGACCTTAAAGATTAAGGTCTTCAGTAAACTCTTTAGTGTTATTGAGTTTACTGGTAAACATCTCAGTGTAAGCATATTGTTAAGGAGGTCCTTGGTTATAAAAGGATATTATATGCTTGGTTTCAATAACCTTTTACGAGAAATTATGATAAAATGTAAAACTCAAAAATCATACTTAGCCATTGATCATGGGATGATCTTTGGGATTCCAAATTATTTTGTACAAAAAGGTACCTTGAGTATGATGATGATGTGATAATTCCTTCAACCTATATGCTAGACTAAAACCTTTATGGTTTAAGGATTTTAAATCCTATAGTGTACCACGGGTATAGGTAATCTATTGGCATATGTTATCCCACTTAACATTAAGGGGGAGTGTTGGAACATAATGGTTAAGTGGGCTGGCCACCCTTAATTAATATGGGTCCAAAATTATACTATAGGTTAAATATTTAATAAATTAAATATTTTTATTTTTATTATTAAATATTTTAAACCTTAAGATATGTGTCAATCAACTAGGTTGAAAAGGTGAGTTGGAGAGACATACCTGATCACCTCGTATAAAAAAGGACTTCAGGTCCTCATTTGATATATCAGAAATATATCAAAGGTGTGTAAATCAATATTAATTGATTTGGTTTTTACCTTGTGATTAGGGTTAGAAGGAGGAGAATTCAATCTTACTAGATGTAATTAGGTTCTCTACAATAAAGGTTACTTTGCACAGTGGTTTTTTACCTTCACGTTTTCCATTATAAATACCTCATATGTTCCAAATGTTATTTACATAGATGTAAGTATTTATTTATTTGTTATCATGCAATATATTTATTATGTAATATTTATTTAGCGTTATTCATTATAATATTGCATAATATATTAATGTTTAATCATTTAAGTTGATTAACCTATTATTATTTGAATCCTTGAATTCCACTCATAAATGTCGTGAAACCCAAAGAATTAGAGAAACTCAGAGATGCAAATAACACTACTAGCGGTAAATACCTCTAGGACATATATGGGTCTCAATTGTGGATGGTGAAATGCAAACATTTACGACTACAACCATAAGCACAATCTCATTGCAAAGATTCATATGCTTTTTGAATTGGAATTGAACTACTTAATTGCAGAAATCTAACTTGTTCTAGTGATCAACTATATTTGAAGGACATGGATAAACACAAGGGTTTTACATTATGAATATGAGTTGCGGATATTTTGGTAAGCCTATGAACATTTATCAGTGGCTTACGTCAAGGGTACATGAAGATTCCATCATCTTTTCATAAGCAGAATTATGACCTAACTGCATAGACTTGAAACGTAAATTTTTTACAAAACAATTTTTGATCAACTGATATATAATTTTTAACTCGACACAATCGATAATTCTTTACCACATATCTTATTATGCCAATACTGATACATTTTTTTCTTATATGATTTATTCTATAAATATTTAACAATAGATTAATAATCGGTTTAGAAGAACTATTCAAACCTATTATGGATTAAAGATAATCTCTTTGCAACTTAGATCGGTATTCGCAAACTCCATTCTGAAAAATATCAAAGACTATTTCGGGGTTTAAATGTTTGCAAAGACAAAAGACAAAGGTTTGTGATATTTCATTAGACAAAGATATCTAAAGTCTAAACACTGTAAAAAAAAATGGGACGTGGTTTATTTTATTAGTTCAGCAAGGACAAAGACAGGTGCTCATATCATACATTGGACAAATGATATTTATATTCAAACACTACCCAAAATCCATATGTACATGGAATCCTATTAATGGCTCCCTTTTCACATACTATGACCAAAGATCATTTAATAGTGAAAACAAATGTGAAGATACATGGGCTTAAGTTTCTTAATTAACACTTTCAAGCACTTAATCATGATACTGAACAATGAAAAAACATGCAAAAGACTGTGGAGGATTTCTATTAGTTCGGGTTTCGCATTTGACTAAACAAGTTCTAACAAATTCTGAATTTGTGAAAACAAAGTAGCGGAATGGAATATTCTGATTGGATAAAGCTTCGACAAGGTTCATAAATATCTATTAAAACTTTGACACAACAAAGTTACATGGAGCATTTTTATTGGCTCAAACTTCAAGTTATCAAGAAATTAATATTTGATAGAGCATTTGGTGTCGGATCGGACTTAAAACACTTTGCAATTAACCGTATTTCTAAGGGAAATTTTCATGTCCATAACATAAGCGAAGAAAACACAACAGATTTCGACCATGAAATACAGAAAATATATAATTATATGTATGGCCATTAAACTACAATATTATACCTTAAAGATAATACAATCAATTACATATTCTATTCTGTCTTTTCCCACATTAATTTATACAAACTTTTTAAAAATAGACATACATATCTAAAATTACTGTATTTAATTAATCGGTTACATGTAATTCATTGTTTTTTGTTAATACAAATTACATATTTTCACAGATATACATAGAAAAATAAACAAAATACATTCATCATTTAAAATCCTACAATTCGTTTTACTTTCATAAAAATGATTAGCATAATTTTCAAAGAATTAACTAACATTAGATTTTAATAGATTTACATAGTTTATAGAGATAGAACTTATCTGAGTCAACTTTATCTAGGAATTCTACATGGAAACTTATTTTTCCAAAGAGAGAACTTATCTGAGACAATGATCTGGAATTCTAATACAAAATTCCAATACACCCCAGGTTAACAGACACCAGACTATAGCCGCACTATGAGAGGAAAATGTTATACACCTAGTGTATTTTCACCTTGCCCTGGCCAAGAACCATCTGAGGTTGTACACTCTACCCCCGGTTAGGACACCATTGGTGCCCCTCTCTCTTTCCCACCACCTTCATGTAACCTGGTCAGCCTTGGAATTACTTCCACAAACTAAATTCACAAATTCCTTAAGACTCTTTTGCAAGTATTTATCTCTTCATAATCACTAGCACAATTCAATCCTTGTTCTTTTTTTTTCTATTCTGGTTTTACATCGCCTTTTTTTAATACATCAGGGTGGTTACGAACCACACTTAAAATGGTTTCCACACACTTTATATATTTAATTAAGCCTTTAATCAAATGCTTGGTATATTGGGGTATTCCCCTTTAATCAATTTACCAATAAGACTCTTGTAAAAAGACATATATATTATAACATGGAAAAAATCTCAAAAAAACTTGTTTTTAACAATGCAATAATTTTCCTATTTAATGCTTTTAAATTCCTTATGGGGATTTAATCACATCACATTTCTTCCCCCTTGAATCAACTATTGTCCTCAGTAGTGCCAAGTCTATTATGAAAATTGGAAGAACGAAAACATAATTCATTAGACTAAATAATTCAAGATTTTGTTCTTTTAGAAAATCTTCTCTTTCCCATGTAGCACTTTAACATCATAAAAATTCCATTTCACTTTAACCTCTTTAATTTCCTATTTCTAAGGTTTTTAGTTCCTTATTTGTAGAATCAATTCAGGTTCAATTTTGAATTCACATGTCTCAATAACTATATTTTTTAATCAATAACATGTTAGCATCATATTGATATTTCTTTAACAAATTAAATGAAACACATTATGAATTTTAGATAAATTATAGGTAAAGCAAGTCTATAAGCAAGAGTTCCTATTCTTTCCAAATTTTCAAAAGGTCCACAATAGTGAGATCAGCTAATTAGCATATTTACCCAATTTCAAAAGAACTGATTCTTAGGTTTAAATCTAATAAATACTTGATCACCTATTTCAAATTCTTTGAAATCTTTTTGATTCATTGCCCAAGTTTATACCTATCTTGAACTTTCATGAACCTTTCCTCCCTTTATTTATAATTTCTTCCATTTCTTTTAAGTTATCATTTGCATACCAAGATCTATGTTCATATATTCAACACCTTGAAATTTCTTAGTAAAAACACTACCATACACTGATCTTCTAAAATTTGTCATTTTAGTTGTCTAGAAATAACCTTGATTGTAAGAAAACTCAATCAATGATATACTATTCATTAGTCAATTTCTAATTTTTTCACCTGTATAATGATATAAGAGTTCCTCTAATACATTCTATTTATATCATCAATTATTTCCATTTCTTATTTTAGTATTGCACTTTTCATAAGTACCCAATTCATCAATACACAGATCTCACACAATAGAAACCTAAATATTTCTTATTAGTTACTAAATCTTTAGAAAGACCCTAATGTTGAAAATTTGTTTATGGATTAAAAATAGGCTATAAGCAGGGGTCCCTCACCCTTTCATTAATAATCATGAATATTTTCATTAAAATATCAATTTCACCATCAAAGTAATAACATCATGACCATTCTTAAAATATTAGGTAAAATGATTAACCTAAAATCCAATACAAATCTTTAGTATCAAACATCCCATTCCAATCAGGAATAGACAATAGACCTTTTGAATTGACCAGGTTTACTACATTTCCCAGGTTTAACTTAAGACATGTCATACAATTATTCCACATAAAACTAATTTATTGCTTACATCCATGAAAGGCTTAATTTTTTTTCCAAGTATCCATTTTGAAAACCAGGATGCCAACTATAACCAATCCTCATTAGAATCTCTATGAGAAAAAATAGAATTTCTTGTAGGAAGTCCTAGGACATCCACAACCCACCTTTATACATCCAAACAAATCCATTCTACCAAGAATATGGTAAAAAGTCTATCCTTGAAATATATTTAAGTTCCATTTTGTAAACCACAATGTAATTTACTTAAAATACTATCATTAGCAATGCATCTTTTATCTCAATGGATCAAATGAAAAGAAACTTACCAAAAGGAGAAAGGATATTTGCAAACATTATCATAACCTACCAAAGCATCAACAAAGTATTTATATTTACCAACATATTGTATCCTCAAAATATATTACTTAGCCATCTTATCATCTTTTTTGTATCATATTAAATCGGTTGATAAGGAATATACTAACAATTTATAATCTAGTTTCCACTGATTAAAGTCCATCTCAAAAAATAATATTCAAGGTTCAAAGAATGAATTCACTTCAAACAAAATTAAGCTCAAACATGAGTAATATCATTCCATAGTAAAGTACGATTTCTAGATCCAACCTAGGGGATAAGGATCTAATATCTTAGGAGAGATGATTTGAAGACAATAAGTAATCATAGGCAATAGCAACATATACATAAGTCTTTGAAAAATCAGTTGAATACATTCCTTGCACTTGTATAGCCTTTCTTTCAATTTTTTGACATGTCACAATAATAGACTAAACTATAGAAGTTTTATTTGTTAAATTATGTGACCAGGAATATTGACCATTTCCATACTCACCTATAAACTTCATTCTCCAATTATTTGTTAAAAAAACTTACTAATTTCTAGAATGTTACTTTTCTAGAGTGAAAACATTGGTGATGATGACAAGCCTCATTCTACAAAGAACTCTTTCCTTCCCTTTTTTTATATTTAATAGGTTACAATCCCATCCTAATTAGAAAAACACTTTTCTGATGACCTAGAAAATAAAAGATATGTAGCTAAAAAATCTTTCTCTTATTATAAAGGTTTTTCCCAGGTACATTCTCAAATATTTATTGAGATCTCTTATGAAAATACACCCAAATAATACATTTGAACACAAATGTTCCAAAACGTAGGATTGGATTGTATCGTTTCTTTAGGTGAAAACTAATGGGACCATCCCAAAGATTTTCCTATTTCAATAAGGAAAGATGATTTGTAAAAATTGCAAAGGGAGGTTCACTAACCTGACCCAAATTTTTTCCTCCAACAAATAATTGGTTAATGGATTGAATTTGGTAAACGAAGGATTTACCAAAATAAGATTTGAATCCTAAGACTAAGTACCAAAATTATAAATTGGTTCTCAATTGTCCTAAAATTCAAAAATTACAATGAAGTATCCCTTTGTACAAGAGTAAACAAAATATCATCGGTTAGAAGTGGTTTTTAAATGTGATGAAACCTAGGAGTGAATGTCTTGCAAAGAACAAAAAAAGTTTTGAAATTTGAAAATGATTGCGCGAGATTTATAGTATTCCACCTCTGCTGATTTTTTTAAAAAATATTTTAATCATGTTCGAAGATATGTGTAGATATTGAAGCTCTAAAGCATAAAAGAGGATTAGTTACAGGTTTGATTCTCTTTATAACCCTTTTCAAATTTTAAGAACAATTAGCAGATGACATTTTTTCCTTCAATAATTTCAATATGATGTATGGGGTTGGTCCTGATTAGATATTATGTTATGAAGGTTATAGGAATATATCTAAATTGGAGTTCCTAAAACCCATGCTCATGCATTGTAATCCTCACATAAATTATCCATATAATGTTTAGTTCTAAAAATAAACAAATCACTATGCTTGTGAAAAATGAATGAAATATGTAGAGTTATTTGTTAACCAAGATAATATAAAAAAACAACAAACAATTATATTGTAAAATAAAAATAGAGAGACAAGTTTTATCTTGTAGAAACCCAATGTAGGAAAAAATCCAATGGGTGAGTGAATTTCCTCGAGCCTTTACTATGTAATTCTCCAATAATACAACTTATTACCAATAATTGGCATTCAAGAAGGATTAATTCTCCCTCCAATTTTATATACTTGCTCGTAGTTTCTCACAAACGAAGAAATATTTTCAAATGAACAAAAAAGAAACAATTCAAAATTCTCTAACTTTTCTCACAATAGAATTCTCCCAGAATCACTTGTAGGAATCTTTCTAAAACCTTGTATTTATAGTTTCTTTTCTCAGGGATGCATGGAAAGGAGAAACAAATAAATTGTAAAGCTCAAACAATTACAACTTTTAAGATCCTAAATTCTAGAAAACTATCGGATAGGACCACCACTTAACAAAGATCGGTGGTTGCACAACCACCGCTCTTCATAGAGTGGTAGTTATCTAACCACTGGGGAGGGTGTTGTACCATCACTAAAAATTCCCTAAAATAGAATAAAAATGACTCTAGAACATCATTTTAATGTGACCAAATAACCCTCACCCTGATTGGACCATCTTATGAAGAAATAATAGCTGAGACTAGACGAACAAGTATCAAATATAGATAATACATAGAAATGGGCATTTCCTGATGCATTTTTTTATAAATCAACCTCACCATTTCCACCTACAGTTTTTTTTTTTTTCATTTTTAACATTATAATGGCCTATAAATGATCCCAAGAAACATAAGGTTTTGAAATATGAACCTTATTTACATCCACACCATGTGGACCCAAGCGGAAATGAATTAAAAATGGATGTAGGTGGGTCACAATGGGACCAAGATAAATGTGAAGTGATGACAAAAGTGTAAAGAGTGGCATAAGTAGTAGATGTGGAAGTAGAGATTCACATATTATAGTGGTTGGTTTATTATTTTATTTATTTACTATAAATGAATTCATAGATCCTATTTGTGGACAACTTCCAAACCAATATTATGGAGAAAACTATGGCAACGTGGTTTCTGCAGTTCTGGCTGCAGAATGTCTGCGCACTAAGCTTAAAATTGTTGAGGAGAGGCTGATCTGTATAGAATCAGATGATTGTGAGCACGAGTATGAGCGAAGGAGAAAGCACCGGAGGTACTGTCAGTTTTGTTTCTACAGTTCTGGCCACAGAAAGTCTGCGCACTAAACCTAAGAATGCTGAGGAAAGGCAGATCTCTGGCCATAATCAGACGGTTATAAACGAAAATGGGGAAATGCTGGGATCCACACCTATGGCCTGGAATAAGTTGCTTCAAAGCCCTAACATCAAGGTGGGTCCGAAAATTACTGGTCAGTTCACGTGGGAAAAGGACAACGAGGGTGCCACCTGCCTGAGGGTCCCAGATGGATGTGTTGATAGAGCCTTAAGCAAAGCGAATCTCTCCCTCGTTGGTAAGTTTCTTGGCTCTAGACCTAATATTGATTTCATTAGAAAATGGGCTTTGAGAAAGTGGAAACCTAAGGGAGCCCTGAGCATTACCATCATGCCAAAAGGATTTTTTCTGGAAAAATTTAATCAGCAAGAGGATTTGGAATCGGTGCTTCTGGGAGGTCCCTGGTGGCTGGGTAACATGGGCCTTTTTTTGAAAAAATGGTATCCTGGATTTGACCCTAATACTGAAAATATAAACACCATCCCAATCTGGTGTAGGTTACCTGGACTACCATTGCATTTTTGGGATGATGAAATTCTGCTAAATATTGCAAAATCCTTAGGTGCCCCTATCGGGCTGGATGGGCCCACGAGAAACAGATCCAGGCTTGCTTTTGCTCGTTTCTGCATTTTCTCTGCTATGGAACAGGAGTTTCCGGAGCACATAATCTTGAAATCTAGATATGGGATATGGACCCAAAAAATTGAGGTTGAAACTTTGAGATGTAAACATTGTCATAGCATTGGACACTCTGACAAAAGTTGTTCCAAGAAGAAGACCCCTACTTTGGATGCTGAACAGCCTGGGGAGGGCTCAGTTCTGAACAAGGATAGTAGGGTTCCAAGCACGGATAGCTGGAATGAAGACAAAGCCCCTAGTCAGAAGGAATTGGAGTTAAATAGAAAAGGAAAAAAAAGGGGTTTTAGAACTCAAATAAGGAAACATCTCGTCTGGCGTCCCAAAGTCTCAGCAGCAGCTTTGCCTGAAGCACCTAACAAAGAAGACTTGGAAAATCCTGTGAAGGTATCCATGGTGGTGAACGAGCAAGATGGCTCTGTGAAGATTAATATAGTCCCTATTGAGCAATTTCAGAGCAGTAAGGATAGTCGAGAAACATAATCAGCTGTGCATCACTGAGGAAACTTTGAACAAGGACTGTATGGCTCTTAAAGAACCTTTGAAGAAAAACTCTCCTAGGGGAGATGGTAATGCAGATTTACCTCCTTGTTCCAGCAACATATCAGTGGTTTCACTGGCTTGCTTCAGCACCAGAACAGCTGATACACGCACACCTGACAGGATTCAGAAAGAACGTGAAGAGGGAGAAGTTACGCCTATCATGGATAAGGAGGATCCAGATTCTGGATTCACAAAGGTCATTTCAAAAAAGAAAAAAAGAATGAAAGGTTTTGAAATGATCCCAGAATCACTTTACAGTGATAAGAAAAAGAAAAAAGACAATTGGGACACCTCTACATCCAGAACAACTAGATCTTCTGCTAGACGAATAGTTGACTTTGGAGGAAGTACAAAAAGAGGAAGACCCTCTAAAAAGGCTCTTAGATCTAAAAGAACGGAGAGGGACATTGCAGATGGAGTTCAGCGTCAGTTGAACCATCAGGAAATTCCAACCACCAATCATTCCAAATGAAGATTATTTCTTGGAACATCCGAGGCCTAAATGGAAACTCCAAGCAGAGAACCATCAAGGAGTTACGGGATTCCAGTAATCCTAGTATTTTGATTCTGCAAGAAACTAAGATGAAAGCTAAGACCCTAGAAACTATTAAAAAGAGTTTTTGGGATAACTCTGAAATGGAGGTTGTTGACTCCCAGGGAGCTTCTGGAGGACTGGCTACTCTTTGGGATAAAAGACACTGTACTGGTATGGTTCTCAATGCTAGTATTAATCATCTTGCAATCAAATTTGTTGCTATTGAGAATAATGGTGAATGGATCCTTTCTAACATTTATGCCCCTAATTCGGTTAGTGGTAGAAGGAAGCTTTGGGCTGACCTTAAAACATTTAGAAACCAGTATTGTTCTGCTAACTGGCTTATTATGGGGGATTTCAACTCCCCACTAAACCCAGGTGAAAAGTATGGAGGTACCTCCAGCTTTTCTACTGGTATGGAGGATTTTGCTGATTTTATTGCTGAACATAACCTCTTAGATGTGGATCTTCATGGGAATAAATACACTTGGAATAATAGAAGGTTGGGAAAGGAGTTTATTCAGGTGAGATTGGATAGGGCACTAATTTCAGCGAGCTGGATTCTCAGTCAAGACTTCCACCTCTCTTCCTTACCCAGAGTTGGATCGGATCACAATCCGATTGCTTTAAATTTTCTCAATTGGACTAAACCCACCAGAAGCTCATTCAAATTTGAAAAGATGTGGATGGAGCATGACAATATCTATGACAAGATAAAAGAATGGTGGGGATGGAATGGTGAAGGCACTGCTCAATTTAGATTGGTTCAAAAGCTCAAAAATGTCAAAAAGCAAGTCAAAATCTGGAATAAAAGTGTTTTTGGTAATGTATTTGACAATAAAAAAAAGTTAAAACAAAAGCTTCAGGATCTGGAATTAAAAATGGATACTATGGGGAGATCGGCTGAAGATGAAGTTAATGAAAAGAATATTCTTTCAGAGTTGCATACGATCTGCAGCAGAGAGGAATCTTTATGGAGACTTAAATCTAGAGCTATTTGGCTCAAAGAGGGAGACAGGAATACGAAGTTCTTTCATATGACCACTTTGAAGCACAGAGCCTGTAATAGGATCTTAGAAGTTTCTAAAAACAACGGAAATATCATAAAAGATCCCAATAGCATCAAGAAAGAAGCGCTTGATTTTTATAAAAAACTTCTTGAGGAGAGGAATATCATCAACTCTGAAGCTATTTCTTTTATGTTGGAGGCCATTCCCCAAAATAAAATTGAGGATCAGAAATTCAGAAGTATCACCAAAGCGGTCACGCTTGAAGAGCTGCAAAAAGCTGTTTTTGCTTTAGAGGGTGACAAGGCTCCTGGTCCGGATGGGTTCTCTATAAATTTTTTCCAGAAATTTTGGGAAATCTGTTCGGAGGATCTTCTCAGAGCGGTGAATGAATTCTATAGAACGGGAAATCTTTTAAAAGAGCTTAATAACACTCACATTGTGCTGGCTCCTAAAAAAATGGATGCTAAAGATTTCAAGGACTTCAGACCTATCAGCCTTGTGAATGCCATCTATAGAATTTTTACCAAAATTATTACTACTAGACTTCAGCTCATTATGAATGAACTTATCTCAAGGCAGCAGAGTGGCTTCATCAAAGGCAGGATTATACAAGACGGAGTGATTATGGTTCACGAGACCATACATTCTATGGAAAATAATAAAAAGGCAAATATGGTCCTCAAGCTTGATATGAATAAAGCTTTTGACAAGGTCTCTTGGGTTTTCCTTGACAAAGTCTTAACAAAATTTGGGTTTCCGGAAAAATTTAGAAGAATTATTAAGGCTTGTATCTCTACGGCCAGATTCTCTGTGGTAGTTAATGGTGAGCCTGTGGGTTTTTTCACTAGCAGCAGAGGACTTAGACAAGGGGACCCTATCTCCCCCTTACTCTTCATTCTTTTGGCTGACAGCCTTAGTAGAACAATTGGCAAAGTGGTTAATGACGGGCTTTTAAATGGCTCTAAGCCCACTTCCATCAGTCAAGCTGTCTCCCATCAGCAATTTGCGGACGACACTATCCTTCTTCTTCTGGCATCAGTCATTGAAGCCAAGGCTACCAAGGCTTTACTGTGGCTCTATAAATCTACTTCTGGGCAAGAGATTAATTATGATAAAAGCACCATCTTATTTTTCAACACTCCTCAGGAAAGGCAGCTTAAAATTGCTAAAATTCTAGGTTGTAAAATAAGTGCACTTCCAGCCACTTACTTGGGCCTTCCTCTCGGCACTAGGAAAGTCTCTTGCAAGGTGTGGGATGATTTATTGGAGAGATTCCAAAAAAAAATGGCTGGTTGGAAAGGAGCCATTTTATCTAGTGCTGGTAAGTGCCTGCTCATCAAAAGTACTCTTCAAAATCTGCCCATTTATGTCATGTCGCTCTACAAGATCCCCTCTTCCTTCAGAGATAAAATTGAAAGGATTCAAAAAAAAATTTATGGCAAGGCATGGAAGAGAAGTTCAAATTTCACTTAGTGGCTTGGGATAAGGTTTGCACCCCGAAGTTTATGGGAGGTCTGGGTATAAAAGATATTGAGAAAATGAATGAGGCCCTCATTGCTAAAATGGGCTGGAGAATGTTGTCTGAGAAACAACCCTGGATTGATTTAATCAAAGCAAAATATTTAAATCATCAAACTGTGTACTCTTTCCTACAAGATGAGCACCTCCCCTATGGTTCCATTTTTTGGAATAATCTGGTCAAGAGCAGAAATTTCATCAAGCAGGGCAGTAAATGGAAAGTGGGGGATGGTAGGGACATAAACTTCTGGGAGGATAATTGGTTTAATGGCAATCTCATGGATAGATTTGGGGCGGTTAAGGACAGTCTTATAAGCAAGTATGGCATTAAAATCAAGGACTATATTGAAGGAAATGGTACCAGCAAGAATTGGAAAAAACTTACTGTGGAGAGAATTGATCTGAAGCAAATTACTTCCTCCCTTCAAGATCAATTAGATCTTATTCCATTAAGTCAGCTGGATTCCAAGGATGAGCTGGTATGGAATAATTCCAATGATGGGAATTACTCTGTCAAATCTGGATATAATAATTTCTTCCACAGTAGTCAAACAGAGTTCAATTGGAACAAGATTTGGATGTCTGAATTAACTCCCAAAATAAATTTTTTCCTTTGGCTGGCTATCAGAGGCAGGATTCTTACCACTGACAACCTGATGAGAAGAGGATTTATAATTCCTAATAGGTGCCATCTTTGTAAAAATGATTCTGAGGATATCAGCCACCTGTTCATACATTGTGAATATGCCACCAGAATATGGAGTTTTTCCCTCTCTAAATTTGAAGCTCTCTGGGTGTTGCCGAAGGATCTTAATCAGCTATGGACTCAATGGAACCCACCCTTTAGGCATTGTGTTGTTAAAAGGATCTGGAAGCTGGTTATCCCTCATTTAATCTGGAGGATATGGAAGGATAGAAATGATATTATCTTCAGAAATAAGAAGCAAAACTATAAACTTAGTATTGGTAAAATTTCTAATGGTATCAAAGAGAATATTGCTAGATTTAAACCCCCCAAGAACAAGAGATATCCAGAGAATGAAGAATACATCTTATCCAATTGGCAGATAGGAACTATCAACAGTCGGAGCAATCCCAGGAATAGCATTGATAGATCTTCGATTAAATGGCATCCTCCTGATTTTAATTGGTATAAGTTGAACTTTGATGGGGCCTCTAAGGGAAACCCTGGGATTGCGGCAGGAGGAGGAGCGATACGGGATCATAAAGGTAATCTGATTGCTGCGTATGCTGGGAAAATGGGAATTCAAACTAATCATTTTGCCGAAGCATTATCTGCTCTATGGGGCCTGAGAATTCCCCAGACTCAAAATATTCAGAACCTCATTATTGAAGGGGACTCCCTGAATATCATTAATCTTCTTAAACAGTGCTCATCTCCAAGTTGGAGCATCAAGGATTTTATCTCAGAGTCCATAAGTATTAGTCATACTTTCAATAACATCAGGATCATGCATACTTACCGGGAGGGTAATAAATTGGCAGATGTGCTGGCTAATTATGGCATTAATGTTAACCTCACTGTTTGGGATAATAATAGCATCCCTAAGCAGCTTCAAAACAACATTCATGCGGATTTCTATACGCAAGCAATATCTAGAGCTGAGTTATGATTTTTGGGTGTGGATCAGCATCAATAATACTCCCACACGTGTTGACTTAAAGAATATGATGATGCAAATCATGTCAAATAAACAAGATAGTGTGAAATATATGGGGAATTCCAAGTGGAGCTACATTGATTTGAAATTCGCGCATGCAAGCTGCACTGCGACTGCTAAAAGTTGGATACAAAGCTCCACGGAAACCGAAGACAGTAGTAATGTGATTGATGACAGGGAGCTAACAAAAAGGCTATTCCCACATGTGATTTTCCACAGGCTCAGATCAGCAGACACGCAGCCGTTCGTGGGAAAAGCAACGGCTCTCATTTCCAATATTGTGCGGATTACAATAGCAAGAAGTGGACGGGTTTCAGCGCTCACAAGAATTTGGGAATTTGTTGCAAACAGTTAAGCACAGAGAAGATGGGGGGACCCCCTTGCCAAATTGAGCCTAGTGCGGACCCGGACTGGAAGGATAATATTGAGCTATGGAGCATACTCAGCAAGGGTGGCATCACCAACTTCATGGAGAAGGTTCAGGGGCATGATCAAAGCATTTCTGTGTGTTTTGTGAAGGAATGGAAGGAGCGGACTGTTGAATATGGGGGCAGAAGATCTTGGTCAATGAAGAACTTATTGCTGAAGCGACCGGCCTTAGTTTGGAGGGCTACCATTTCTTTAACAAAAGGGTCGACAGAGATGTTGAAGAGAGGAGATTTGTGGAGGGATCTGAGAAGCTGATCTATGTTACAGCGGGCCTGCTTGTTAGCTCGATCCCTCCACCTTATGATGAGGTTACTCACATGATGATACGGTTCATCTCCTTGGAAGGAAGGTTTGTCACTGTTCCTGCTAAGCATCTTATCTTTCTTAACCACTTCCGTAGGAATCGCTTGGTTTGTTTTCCCCATTACTTGCTGAACTCTCTTGAGCGCTCCATTTTGGAGTTTCAGAAGCATACCCGGGTGGTTCCTTTACACCAAGGGCTTATTTTGCTGCTTCATAAATGTTGTCTTCTTAAGTATCCTGGTCTCCCATCCTCTCCTAGCTCGGTTCCCCCTCTGCCGGGTTCTGCTGCTGCCAGCCCTGTTTCTCCATCTGCCCCCGCCACCGCTGCTGTCACCCCCCTGCCGGCCATCCAAGCTTCTTCTTCCATTCCCCCTACTGCTGCTCCCACCCCCCACTTTGCCTCCACCTCAAACAGACCGGTTACCAGGGCTTCTAGAAAGCTTAACCTTGAGACTCTTGCTGTGGAGAAGGGGCCTCATGAAATTGAAATTGCACATGACCTTCTGAATATTAGCAGTGCCAGTCCCCGGGATGTGCATATGGAAAGCTCTTCAAAAAGGCTATATGCCTTAGAGGCTGATATGAAACTGTTGAAGGATGAGGTTAAGAACTTGGCTAAACAGAAAGGTAAGAGGAAAAAGGAGGAGGAGGTGGATATTGATAGCAGCCAGATTGATGATATTTACAAGAAGCTGAACTCCTTAGACTCCCGTTTAGGGAAGGCCAAAACTCGACATGATTACAACATGGCCATCTTTAGGGCGATTGAGGAGTTCATTGAGCAACATGTCAAAAGTGTCTCCAACCTCAGCGGTGTTCCGGCAACACTTTGGGGTAACGATAAGGAAAGCAAAAGGACCATTGAGCAGCTGGATAATACTGACGCTGCCCACATGACAACTTTGGGTATGTTCCACTCCTGGAAGAATATCAAGACCAGCATTGACAAAGCTGCCAAAAAGTAGTTGTAGATGCTTTAGCTGTTCTTGTATGTTTTTATGTTGTTTTTTTGCGGTCTCTCTACTACTTTTTTGCAGTATTTTTGCTGTTTTGTCTCGTTTGGGTAGCTATTTTTTGGCTACTTTGAGCTTCATTGTCACATTTGGATTCTGATCCTTTTCTCTCTGGTTCTCATTCCTATTCTGGCTCCTAGGCCATCTTTTGTACTCAAGGGTATAGTCCCTTTCAAAAAACTATTTGCCAATAATAAAAAAAAACTTATCATATGCCTATAATATAAGAATCTTTCAAAAGTGTGTGTAAAATGACTCACGCATCAGGAAGGTACTAGGTTCTTTGATATTTTAGCTTTCCAATTTGGGAGAATCTAGAAACCTAGATGATTGTGGGCTAAAAGATTAAAGTAAAATTAGAATGGATAACCAAGACTAGAGAGAATTAATTAGTAATCTAACAAATCATGCGAGATGGAGATGATTTAATTAATTCAACTAAAGATTAGTTAATCCCTGGCACAAGATAAGTATTTAGCTCAAAGCTATTTGTAGAGATGATTCTAGAAGAAATGGGTAGTATTTCAAAAGGGGGGATTTTAATTAATTGAAGGTATATTAACTAAATACCAAGTTTAAAAAGGCTTAAAATCAATGAAATAGATAAATGATTGACTTAGAGCACTCATTAATTAACGGAACTCATTTAAGTGAGGATTAATTGGGCAATCTAGAATCCTACAATGAAGGGCAAACATTAATTAAAAAGTTTCGTTCATTGACGAATAATGGAGGGAAGTACATAATTCAATTAGTGAGAAATCACCAATTATATTGGAAATGACGGGAAAGCTTAAGGATAATTAGTGTAGATTTGCTTAATAAAACTGTGTGGGTGGATTTTAAATGAAACGTGACTTCGTTCAACCAAATTAATAATGAGCTTTGCAATGTAATACAACATACATTTAACTCAGATAACATGAGAGAGATTCCTTATTCGGAATAACACATTATTTTTTAGGAATACCCTAAAATTGAGAAGAAAAAAAGACTGAAATACCTTATTATAGATAAAGTTTCAAATTTGGTTGAAGACCAAACACGATAATGGAACACCAAACCCCATTGGCAAGGACAGCATCAACCCCTGGGTTTAGTGAAGCAAAATTCTTCCAAATGGACATTCTATTAAATTACCTAAGAAAATTTCAGGTCACACATTCAACCAGATCAAAGATGAAGAATATCATGATAATTTTACATCTGCAAAAGGATTGACACTGGAGATCACCTATACTACATACAGTCACCTTCAATGGCCCTCCTGAGTTTGACACTTTAGCAATCGGTTTAATTCTTCTTTCATGGTCAGAATTGGCTCAATCAAACCCTTTCAACAACTCTATAAATTCCTTGAAATATCAAGACACTTCCTCAGCGCATGGAAATTCCTTCATACATGGTTTGGACCACACATATTGGGTCTCAGTTTTTTCTTATTCTCTCTCAACAAGTGCAACATAATTTTGAATTTCAAACATACATTGTATATTCTCAACTGGCACAAACATCACAACAAGTTAGTCATACACCTTTAGTTTCGACCAATACATATTTTAAATGCATCCCAATTAAATATCATTAAAACATCACAATGGACCAACAATATAGGTTGGTCAACTCAAATGCATCCAACAAGCTCAAAACAAGCATATTAAACCCCGATGACGATTAGGAGTGGACTTAGAAATCACAAACAATAACTGTATGATTAGGAAACCTTTGGCTCCAAATTCATAAAAATGTCAAATATGAAGACCAACATCATATGGTCATACATTAGCTTTCACCAATCAAAATAGCTTACTCAAAAGGCTAATCCTTTCTCAAATACAATTGTTTTCCAACTGCAATATTATACCTTTAAGCCTCAAGACCAACCAAATTACCTAAAATATGGCATGTAACCACTATATGGAAATTAACTTTTATACACATCCATTCTTTCTATAAATGAAACATCCACATGTCTAAACCACACCATTACTTTTTCCTGCAATTCACCAAATTTGAGATGCCCCAAAATTAATAGTATACAAACTCAAATGGTTTGCAACATATATCGTCACTTAAAAGACCCTCAAAATGCCGTTCAATATGAACATAATACATTCATTTGCTTCTTTTATCAGGAATACACAAAGAATTAACTTCTTTCCATTAGCTTTCCAATAGATATTTACATAGATTTACATAGTATAGAGAGAGAACTTATCTGAGTCAATTATCAAGAATTCTAATACAAAATTCCAATGTAGAGAGAGAATTTATCTGAGACAATGATTATGAATTCTAGTACATTATTCCAATGCATCCCCCCAGGTTAACAGACACCAGACTATGGCCGCACTATGAGAGGAAATGCTATACACCCAATGTATTTTCACCTTTCCCTTGCTCAGGAACCATCCAAGGTTGTACTCTGTACCCCTTGGTTAGGACATCTGTTGGTGCCCCTCTCTCTTGCCCACCGCCTGCCTGTAACCTATGGTCAGCCTTGGGAATTACTTCCCATAGACTAAATTCACAAAGTCCTTAAGACTCATTTTACAATTTATTTCTCTCTCTCAATGAAATCATAATTCACAATTCAATCATGTCCTCTTTGTTAACATTTAAGTCATCTCCTTTTATAATACATCATAGGTGGTTACAAACCAACACAATGGTTTCCACACCTTTCATAAATCAATTAAGCATCTTTAATTTCAAATGCTCGGGATATTCATTCCCACATTAATCCAATAGCTTATATACAACATCTTTGTAACAAAGAATCTCAAGTCAAACTTGTCTTTTAATAAATCCAAAAAGTCTTTTAATGCTTTTAAAAGCTTCAAGGATTTAGTCACATAACACAATTGATTGGGAGGGTGATTGGGATTGCGTATGACAGTGAAGTGAAGAGATTCACATTGGATCTTAAATTTTGATGCTACAGTAGTCAAAGCTACAGACAATTAAATTCAACTACCAATGAGGGAATGTGTGCATTCATCATAATTGTAAGTATCATGTATCCAGGCATAAGGGTGTTCATATTCCTAGAATGAGTTGTGTAAATTGGGACCTTCTGAGCATTGGATGGAAGTGAATAATAATTTTTTTACATGTCATGCACACAAGATGACACAAAAGACACTATACAACATTGCCTTGTATATTGTTGAGAGAGTCGTTTCGAGGAGGTAAAGAACCAGGTAAGCAAAGGCGATAAGATCACTTGGGGTGTCATTCTTCTTTTGATTGTGTTTTTGGAATTGGGGTACCTGATGGCCCGACAAATAGGATGTGGGTCTACTCGAACTTGAAAAGAAGTCTCCAACGCATCAATTTGTTGAGTTTACTTGTGATGGAGCAATAATAGGCCCATACAAGACGAGCGTGGGAAAAATGGTACATGAGAGGTTGCACGACACGTTCAAGAATGAGTGGCATGTGCCAAGGGAGTTGTCAGTGCACTTTTGCACAAGCAAGCATAGTTTGTGATATTCCAGCATTACTGCCTTGGCTGTTTTATGCTAAGTAATGGGGAGATGGGGCCATGGTGCAAACTATTGTTTGGATTTATAGAAAATTACTTCCAACCCATCGTGAACCACATAAAAGATGCACAAAAGTTAACATATAACGCATATAAGGTAGATGTTGACTATCACGCTCTGCACCAAAATTATGTATACCTGATAAGGACAACATACATAGAGATAGTGGATTCAATGGATAACATGGACTTGAGGCCCACGACTATAATAGTGGGAAAACATGCTTACATGAATATACATCTATCTCAGGCCGAAGCTCAAGGCAAGAAAGTATATCAATGTGCATGACCTTCAACTGTCAGAGCCTCCACTAAAGAAGCAGATAATAGGGGTCACTAAGCGAGGTGCAAGAAGAGACACCCCCTAGGAAGAAGAGGAAGAAGAAGAAGAAGAGGAAGAGAATGATCTTGATCAAAGCAGAAGAAAGAAATTGAGGAAGGAGCATTGGGGAAGCGAGCACCTCGGACATAGAGAAGGAGCCTCAAGAGGAGAAGGCATCGAAACCAAGTCCATTAAAGGAGAAGCAAAGTCCACCAAAGAAGAAACCTCAAGTGATTTATGATGTTGAGGAAGAAGAAGGGGACTTGGAGGAAAAATGTGATTGAAGAAGAGATGACGCGTGAGGAAGGGATGTTGCAGGAAGAAGGAGAAGCGCTATGTACAGGAGGAAAGAGGAGAAAAACATGATAAGAACCCTCAGGATGAAGAATTTCAGGAAGAAGGGGAACATGAAGAAGAGATACTTGTGACATGCGAGAGGAGGAGCCCAAAGGATGATGGAGAGGAAGAAGAGGGCGATGGAGAGCAGATAATTTCAGGAGACTTAGGCGTTGGAGGAGAAACGAGTGGCACACAATTCAACATTACATAAGAAACACTGAAGAAGAAATGCGCCAGAGGAAGGAAGCATCGGGAACCTCTACAAGCTACCTAGATGTCATATATTGATGACCCTTCGAAGGTGCTAAGGGCCAGGTTCCAAATCTTAGTACCAGCCAAGGAAAACCTATTCTGCTGGGACATGATAAATAAGGCTGGGGCACTCTCATGCACCAGAAAGATGCTCTCATGGAGTATGCAAATGCACATGGAAGGCCCAACCCTGACTTCGAGGTAAACAAGGACTCGTACTCGAAGATGAGACTGAAGAAGGAGCCAAGTAAGGTATTCTCTGTCATTGACCCCACAGATCTTTCTAATGAACAAGCCTGCAACGTGCTCAACAAGATGGACGTTGAGGTTGTGAGGAGAAATATAGACAAGGGAGATGTCATTAGAAACATGCAGAAGGACACAAAGAAAAAGGACAATAAAATTTAGAATATCATAGAAGATTTGAAGGATGAGAAGAAATGGATGGCTGACGCATATAACAAGGTGGAAGACATAGTTTCTAGCATCACGCGCATGCGCCCGAGACCTAGTTGAATCAAGCTCAACCAAAATATACAACAGAGTTAGAATTATCTAGAAGATCTAGTTTGAATGATGTTGATAAACATGAAGAGTGGACCAGGGCCGATATAGCTAAAGAATTGGACTGAAGGAAAAGAATAAAGAAGATGTTGAGAATATTGCAGAGTATGAGGCATTGGCCGCGGAGGTGAAGAAGGTTGTGAAGGGCAATCATGTTTTTTTATAACTACTAAGATTTCTCTCCTATTATTAGCGCATGCACACTTCCACTAGTGAAGAAGGCAGAGTTAAAGAAAATACAAGCCACAATGAAGAATAATAAGGCTGATGCATGAGAAATTTATGCAAGAGGTCATAGGAGAAGAGAGAATCATAAAATCCTTGAAGGACACACTTGAGGAGAGGCTCAAGGATATCTACCCCTTAGTCATGTGTAAAATGGATGCTCTAGAGGGTGTGACCTCAGATTTAGATGTGGTGGTCAAGATTTGAAGGAGAAAGTAGACGAGCTGACTCTCGATAAAGTACCATATATAGTGAAGGCAACACTAAACAAGGTAGTGCAAAGGAGCTCAAAGGGATGGAAAGGAGTTAGAAGTTGTGATAAATAGGGAATTTCCAATAGCTCCTCCCACCTCCTAAGGCTTAAAATTTTGGGATGCACACATGGGTAACAAGATACTTCATTCATTTGATTCATTGGGTAAATTTCCATCCATTATTTATTCTTCAGGGATCATTCATTCTTTCAAGATGCTTGAGGATTCATTCTTTGTTCATGATATTGCTAAGGACGGACAATACTCCTAGTATGGGGTAATGTTGGTTAGAAGAAATGGCTAAGTATTAGTCCATGCACAGAAGTTGGAGACCACGCACAAGAGGGCACAAAGGAACTGAAAGAAACAACTAAGGATCAAAAGGATGCACGGAAGCATACAAACAAGAGCATATTGCAAAGATAGGTCAATGCACGCAAAGGGTGTGCACAATGTAGAAAAGAGTCGTCAAGCACAAGAGGTTCATGCATATGCACGCATAGTTTCAGGACTTAGTTGATTTTCCTAACAGAAGGCTAAAAAATAGGAAAAACAGATGATGGTGTGATATGCAAGCAAGTTCCAGAAATAGGAAAAGAACAAGGAAGGTACAAAGCACATGCAGGAGATCTATTTATAGGATTAAAGCATAGAGAAAAGCTATTTATAGATCAAAGCATGAGTTAAATAAAAGTTGTAAAGGCATGCAACCTATATATTAGGACATCTATTATTAGGAAAAATGCATGTAAGTGGTGAAGGAAAACTCCCCACCGTGTATAAATAGATGTTGCACTCCATGTAATAGCGCAAATTGAATATATGTGAGTGCTTGTTATAAGAGATGAAGTGTATGATGATCATGTAGTGCTGTGTACTATGTGTGGAATTATTATGTATGCACACATGGATGTAGAAACACATGACTTTAATCAGTGAGTTGTTATCAGTAATGTAATTATGTTATGATGGAAAATTGTGTTTGGATTGCAAGGGTTAGTAGATATCTGAACATGGTATAATGGGAATTCAAATAGTTATTGATCATTGTTTATGTTGAATAATTTCCTTATTATATGTGTTGTTGTCGATGTTATGTTATGTTGTATCTTCGTGCATGTTATAATGGTTGAAAACACTAACCACGTCTTGATAAACGCACAAAGGAGGAACTCGATAGGTTCCACACGCTTCTGGTGAGCACCTAGGCTTCAATCTAGGTGAGGTTCCTACATGCATGACCTTGTTTAGGGTTGGTTACTAGACTCAAATAGTAATCATTTTAGAGTGGAAGAAAAATACCAAGGGAAGGAAAATTGTGATTGTTTTTTGAGTTTTAAATTTCAACATGCTTCTCATTAGAAACTTTATGTTGGTATCATAAATAAGATCATTTGATTTTACCATGGAAAAAATAGCCCTATACTATTGAAATGTAAATGGGTCAAACTATCTACAACACACCATAATGAGTATGGATTTATATTTGCTAATACTCTCTAGTTTATATGTCATATACATGAACCATATGTGTTCCCTTATCAAGTCAAAAAAGTAATTTTATAAATCATGTCATGAGTCATGGATGGTCTTATGTCATTCAAACAAATTCTCCATCACAAAATCATTTAATGCATTTTGACGCAATGTAAAATGGAAAATATGTTGATACATTACAATAGACATTAGAAGTTGATGATGGAGAAGATGATATTAGAGAATTTGAAGAAGTGACTTCATCTCTGAATGGAGAGATTTAAATTGATGTTGGGAAGGGTAATGAAATAAATAGTGATGATGATGAAACTGAAGCATATGCATATATGAAATTAGAGTGAGGTTGTATTGATATTGTATGGTTATTATATTGCAAGTTTATTTTCATTTGAGATCATTATTTGCAAGTATTTGGTCATTATTTGGTGTTGGGTGTCTTCTATTTGTTAGTTTTCTTAGTTTGTGGTGTATATAGGCAATTTGTAGACTTCTAAGGTTTGCAGGCCCGCATAGTGCATATACAATCTTGGAGATTTTTTTTAAGGCTTCTGAGGTCATTTACAAACCTTATAGCATTGTTGGAGACTCCCTAAAAGATTAAGACAAATCTCACATGCGTGTTACAGCCCTCTAAAGGTGTTTTGACATACCATACAGTCACCAAGATTGATTTTTGGGTGTATCATAACCTAGAGGTTAATTTGCAGACCTGTTCTCACCCTTTTATGTTTTTAAACCCTTGAAGGTTGTTGAATGAAATTCACAACCCGATCAAGCTCCAGTGAAGGTTTCAAATGGCCCATACACACACTTCATATCCTTCTTATGTTGTTGTTTTGATTCCCTTGGAATATTTGTTCACTACACTCATATTTGTGGCTATTTAAGGGATGCAATGAAGATCTCCTTAATCCAACATGGCTAGATCCTGTGTATAGACACAAAAAAACTCCATCTCAGCCTAATGGCCTCGTCAGAACATCCTTCGACTTTGGTAGAGGGCTACATCCAGCCCCTACATCCCCTGGTGTTTAGGCCTTCGACTACGCCCGGTGCATATGAATCGAAGTGAATAATCTTGGATTCATCTATCCTCACCTCATTTATTTTCTAAAACTATATTTTAGTATAAAAGTGAATTTCAAGTGTTAGTTAAAATTAATTTAAAATAGGGCTTATTTACAAGAAATAATCATTGTAATAACTTTTAATCGATAGCTCGAAATCAAGTTCCATTTTTTGAAAAATTTAATTATTTTCATTTCCCACGCATTGTACCTATTCAATTTATAAAATTTATTAATTTATAAAGTTTCAAATTGGGGGGCTACCTGATATAGTTTTGAGGGGTGTGTTGTGTGTTTCCTTTTTTGTTCAACACTTCCTTCTTTCCTCACATTTCTGCAGCAAAACTCTACTAATTTACTTCATACAAAATGGATCTAATCTCAAGTAATGCACTTACAACTTTTAATTACCATAAGTGGAAATCAAAAATCACCATTTGAATTAGGATTAAATGGTTGTACCATATCACAATGGGGTTTGAAACTACGTCTAGTGAATACACAGACAAAGTTATGTGGTTTAATGTGTGATGCAACTTTTTGTATCTTATGTCTTTCAATGTTTCCTGAACTCCTCTTTCACATAGATTCAGACAAATCTCCGAACTAGTTGTGGACAACCATAGAAACATTGTTTGGAAAATTTAACACTATGAGGGGTCATGAGCTAGAAATAGATTTTGTAAGCTTAAGTCCTAGAAAATTTGACACTTTGGAAGATTTATTTACCAAGCTCAAATCATTATGATTATAATTGAAGGAATGTGGAATAGAAAAGAATGATGAATAGCTAGTTCTCTTAGTACTTTCCAAACTAATTTGTGACTACTCTATATTTTCTCTACCTTTTATGCTACCAAGAGGGATCTTGAACATACATGGTTGATGTCATCTTTAGATGACTTTATTGCTGATTTGACTAAGGAGAACGAAAAGTTAATCCAAATGGGCACCTTGAAGTCCTCTACACCTTTCCCTAATACCATATCAGGAATGCTAGGGATACACTAAATCAAAGAATGCACTGGTGAGAAACGTGAGACGTGAATGCACAAAATCGAGGCTAAGCACATACATATAAATTTGTAAGTTATGAAGAACAATGAGATAAAACATAAAAAGGAAAGAATGGCTCCAAATCAACTCAATTATTCATATCATATAATGATGAAAGTGATGTACATATATAAGAGGAGGAAAGTGTAACTACCACCTAGATCGATGGTGAATAACTCTCACTAATTGATATTGGTAGTAGATTTGACTCCACACTAGTAATATAACTCAACATAACTGGTACACATAAGAAAGCATATCCCATGAGTATAGGGAAACTCCAAGTGAGTTGAAATATCCTGAGTATGATAATACAAATAAAGAGAGGAAAATATAGTCCTACACTAATTTATAATGCATAGGGTATTTAATGTTACTAACATCTAGTTTGAAATCTAGGATTGAAATATTTGTTTACCAATCTATTTTTTATGTAATTTTAAATGTTAGATAATTATTCTATGTGGATCTATCTTGGAAATAACATACACTTCGAATAATAATGTTGCAGGAAAGTAGCCTGATCCCCCATCATGAGATTGCTAATTAACGTCACTTCAGTTAGTTATAATCCTCAGTTAATTAATGGAATCATGTCTACACCTTAATTAAGTTAATCCTTTACAATCTCATATTTAAGAGCTTATAAAGTCTCTTATCAAGTTGGACTAATATCCGTCTTAAAACCTAATTCAAATGGATCTAAAAATTTGGATGAGATGCCAAATGACAATATCTACAAGCTAAATAATGGTGGCCTATGTGAATGGTGAATCACTCAGCTTAACCTTTAGATTGGCTACCCCCAAGCTCTATGAGCTGTCAAACCCTAAGCAAGTCTTGTAATCTCTTGGAAGAAAAATTTTTGCAACACAAAGTTAGAAGGGTATTTGTACCAATACTGGGAATCTAATGTCCCCATCTACTTGAAGGGATGTAGCTACATATTTTTAAAAATGGATACTATGAGCTCAAGTTATGTCCTTGAGTTTTACAAACTTTCTCAATCAACTGGGAAGTCAACTTTCAGTCAATAGGACATACAATTGGACCAATGACAAGGTGAATTTGGTACCTATTGGTGACAAGGAAAAATTGATGGTCTTGTAATTTTTAAAAGATCTGCTCCATGTTATAGGATCTCGTTGTAAGATTTCTGACACATTTTGAACGGACCAAGTCTGAGTTCATATGCGAAATATATCCATAGTCAAAGTAATGGTCAAATATGACGTGACACATTTCTTATGACATGGAAAAAGGCATATTATGGGTATGACACTCCTGGCAGGTTTTTAGTGGAATATTAGATTCTAAAATAATAATAATAATAATTTATTTGGAATCCATTCCCCATGGGATAAAATCCCATGGTAACAGAGGATTTTGAAATGGATCAAAAGTCTCATGCTTGAAGAGCTTACCTATCCCTTTCCCACCAAAGTGGTGTCAATGGGCCTCATATCCGGAATGGGATTTGAACCCAAAACCTTTTCTAGAAATTAAGAGGAAATCTTTCGGCCATCACCCTCATAAGTGGTAAGCTAAAGCTCACTTGTATTAGAACGCTGGAAATCAGGTTGTTGAAAGAGATAAAGGACACTATTGTCCCCTTTGGCCCCAAAAAAAAGTGGAATTTTGGTGCACTTATACTCACTTTCAGATCTAGTCAGCATTAATGATATGTCAAAGTTGTTCAAAAAAATTTGATGATCGCGATCATGTAATAATTTTTCTGATTTGGAGCTTTTGTGACAGAGTTATTTTCAAAGAAAGAAAGAAGGACACAAGAGGCGTAGAATAAGTTTTTTCTTGAGACACCGTTGCAAGTGGATCAGGAAGGTGAAGGACAAAGATTGAGCTCCATTAACGTCCTTCCAAAGGTTTGAAACATAGTTTTTCAAGGTTTTTGATTGAATTGACAATTTGTTAATGTAAATTTATTGTATCTTACAAATTTTTAATGAATTATTAATGGATTGATATCATCTACGAACTCGGGGACGTATGAATTCTGAACCCCATAATAAAATTTGATCCTGTTGGTGTTCTAATTTTATTATCAATTTCTGATTATTTTCCCCAATTTAATTTTATGAAAAAGAATGTGGATGCAATGGTAATCAGTATTTGACAACTTTAGAAAATTTTGATTAAAATCAAGTGAAACAGAACCAAAAATTTCCAAATGGGGCTCTCAATCAAACAGTGAAATTTTGAGTAAACTTTGCAATACTTAATTTCAGTTCCAACATTCAATCATGAAAATCATATTTTGATCAGTACCTTTTGGCAATTCATACCAATCCTTTTAAGTTGATTAAAATTGAAGCATCCTGAGGAAGCGTTTAAAAGTGGAAAAAATGACTAAACACCCGTTTTTGGATCACCACACACAAGTTAGAAGATAATTGTCGCATCACCATTAATAGTTATACAACACAGTTAGCTAGATTTCATCTTAATAGTTAAATGTATTAGTGCTCTCTTATTCATATTAATTTGTAAAGTGATTTATAATCACGTAGGCATATTGGTGAGTGAGTTATAGCAACTAGGACACCATATAGGAAATTGGTAAGATATTTGGGAGTTGAGTTAGTTTCCTATATTCTAGGGAGAACTACAACCTATATATTAGGCTAGATTGTATTGTGTGAAAGATATTGTAAATATTTTATTATTTTGTGTGCAAATCTGCTCGTTCTCTAAGATTTGGTATCAGAGCGTAGTAATTATTTATGGTTGTTCTAATTTTGAAAGGGCAACTTTACAATCTTGTATTGCCAATTGGAGTGTGATATGAATTTAACCATCTTTTTAGTGAATGGATTTCTTTTATTAGTTTATTAGCGGTGATTTTAGCTTCTGAACACAATCTATAACTTTTCCAAGGCCGTCAATTATCATGCAAGACATATAGGTATGTGATTTTTTAACATTTCTCCACTGCATTTTGTGCCTTCTTCAGACCTGTGTCATTCTTGGATGCGCTCTGATGTATTTGGAAGAGTTTGCATGTTACGTGGAGCCATGCAAGCTGATATCCTCTAGCAAAGCATATTAGACGTTTTCTCTAGGCTCAAAATTCAATTAAAATCACTAATTCATTGTTAATTGGCCTTGTCGTACATGCAATCGGAGCACTGCTAAATCTTTTGGCACTTGTCATATGACTGTCTAATAAAATATTTGTTTCTGGCATTACTCTATGTACCGTTGAACGAAACATTAAGTGCATTTAATTGGAATTAATTGGATCTTTTGCATTTTCCATTGATTACGCACATAAAACTGCATTTACATCAATAGTCTCTAGTGGCAACATTCAGTCAACCACATATCGGCATTACTCTATAGATCAAATCTGCCTATAACAGTTTGTATTCAGTTATTTACATTCTGATGCAAATCAGTGTTAATAAATATTGGCACTTCATTGTGCTTTTTCAAATGGTAATTATCTTACATTGAGTCTCCGCTTGTCAAACCATTCCTTATCAGCATATTTTTGGTTTAAAATAGTCTTTTATAATCAATATGATCTTTGATCACACTCACGCTCGGGTGGATCTCACTGCATATGCATTGGGTCAGTTCTGTAAGGGAATATACATTTGGTATTGACCGTTAATGTCATTTAGTAATAGATATGTGAATTTATCTCAAGCGGAACTATGCATCAATGGTTAACTGGAAAGTAATCCTCATAAGGCTACATTAAGATCAAACCAATCATTGTAACAAAACAAGATAAATGTGGCATGCCAGGATTTAAGTCACTGGGTGGAATCATGTTATCCATTTTTGGTCACATCACATTCATTCTACGAAATATTTAACTCTAAACATTGATCAAAGTGATAACAATTCTATACTTTGGCTCAATGACAATGGTATCAAATACAGATTTGGTTGGACTCACTTTAAGGTATTCTATGGTTTCTAATTGAGAAGAGTTGTCAATATTTGATTTTCTTAATTGCCATCGTGTTGTCGATTTAGTCTTCAGTATATTAGGTATGGTGTAAAGATAAGTGTCTTTCATGTTTCATTATAAATCGTCTTTTATGTTAGTTAAGTGATAGTTGTATCATTTTTCAATTATGTCAAGTTAATTTTGTTTATCAATGTCTAAATTAAGTCGTTACTAAGAGTATTAATTTGTTCAAGGTATCTATTTGAAACTTGTTATAAATAATCATTAATTTTTTCATGTAATAAAGTGTCAATTTTAAATGGTATATCTCATTTGAGTATTATTGTCAAGTTTGGAAAAAGTCTCAGTATTGTGTTTTAAAAGACATAAGTTGGCAAAAATATCGTGATTGTTAGTCTTCACTATCAAGTGATTATCAAAGTCTTTTTCGGTCCATTGTCAAAAATGAGTCAAATACTAAAAATATAAAAAAATTGCCCCATTTCAATTTTGGACGCATTTTCAAATTTACGCGACGTCCAAATTAGCAATGGTATTTGAACTTCACGATCACATCCAATTGAACTAGCAGCATGATACGGAGGTATCGGAGGCATCGGAGGTTGGAGGTCATTCAGCGACCTCTCGTCAATCGCCAACGACGGGGCCGCATCAAGATTTGGTGACATTTTTTTTGCAGTGTGTGTGCGTTAGAATCTCAGTTTGCAATAGTGATTTCTTGGTTTGTAGAATAAGTGGAAATTTCACATTGAGGGGGGAACATGATCCAATGTTCCATTTCCATTATGTCAGCATTTTCTATGTGTCTATGAGCAATAGAATTCAGCAGAATTTCCTATGTTATTCCCTGCAGTGAAATGTGATGAGGGCTGATAATAGTACTTGGCACATCATGATGTGGTTGTAGGTAAACCACTTGAAAACCTTCATTTTTTGTTTTTGGTAAATCAATAGCAAAACCACCATTCTTGGTTGTTGGTAATCCATTTGCAAAACCATCACTTTGTGGTTTGTGGTAAACCAATTGCAAAACCACCATTCTCTGGTCAACCATTTGCAAAACCATCCCTGAGGTTTGTGATCATCCTGTGAAAATCACCAGATCATGAGCAGGTGCAAGTATAAAGGCAGGTTTTCCCCATGTTCGCACTAAGGGGGGAATATTAGGAAATTAATTAATAGTTAGTGCTCTATTATTATTCATATTATGCAAATTATCTACTTAATTCATTATATTATTATTGTTGTAAGTGAGTTATAACAACTCACGAATATAAATAGGAAATTGGTAAGAAATTTAGTTGAGTTAGTTTCCTATATTCTAGGGAAACTCCAACCTATATATTAGGCTATTGTATAAATGTGTAAAGTTTCTTCATGGAATACTATTAAATATTCATTGCTTAATGAATTTTGTCTTATTCTCAAGAATTTATTAGAGAGATTCCAAAAAAAATGGCTGGTTGGAAAGGAGCCATTTTATCTAGTGCTGGTAAGTGCCTGCTCATCAAAAGTACTCTTCAAAATATTCCCATTTAAATCATGTCGCTCTACAAGATCCCATCTTCCTTCAGAGATAAAATTGAAAGGATTCATAAAAAAACTTTCAATATGGCAAGGCATGGAAGAGAAGTTCAAATTTCACTTAGTGGCTTGGGATAAGGACTGCACCCTCGAAGTTTATGGGAGGTCTGGGTATAAAAGATATTGAGAAAATGAATGAGGCCCTCATTGCTAAAATGGGCTGGAGAATGTTGTCTGAGAAACAACCCTATGGATTGATTTAATCAAAGCAAAATACCTAAATCATCAAGTCTGTGTACTCTTTCCAACAAGATGAGCACCTCCCCTATGGTTCCATTTTTTGGAATAAATCTGGTCAAGAGCAGAAATTTCATCAAGCAGGGCAGTCAAATGGAAAGTGGGGGATGGTAGGGACATAAAATCCCAACTTGGGAGGATAATTGGTTTAATGGCAATCTCATGGATATATTTGGGGTTGTTAAGGATAGTCTTGATAAGCAAGTATGGCATTAAAATCAAGGACTATATTGCTCCTGAATGGTACCAGCAAGAATTGGAAAAAACTTACTGTGGAGAGAAATGATCTGATGCAAATTACTTCCTCCCTTCAAGATCAATTAGATCTTATTCTTCATTAAGTCAGCTGGATTCCAAGGATGAGCTGGTATGGAATAATTCCAATGATGGGAATTACTCTGTCAAAACTGGATATAATAATTTCTTCCATAGTAGTCAAACAGAGTTCAATTGGAACAAGATTTGGATGACTGAATTAACTCCCAAAATAAATTTTTCCTTAAAGCTGGCTATTCAGAGGAAGGATTCTTACCACTGACAACCTGATGAGAAGAGGATTTATAATTCCTAATAGGTGCCATATTTGTAAGAAATGATTCTGAGGATATCAGCCACCTGTTCATACATTGTGAGTATGCTACCAGAATTTGGATTTTTTCCCTCTCTAAATTTGAAGCTCTCTGGGTGTTTCCGAAGGATCTTAATCAGCTATGGACTCAATAGAACCCACCCTTCAGGCAAATTGTGTTGTCAAAAGGATCTGGAAGCTTTTTATCCCTCATTTAATCTGGAAGATATGGAAGGATATAAATGATATTATCTTCAGAAATAAGAAGTAAAACTATAAACTTAGTATTGGTAAAATTTCTAATGGTATCAAAGAGAACATTGCTAGATTTAAACCCCCCAAGAACAAGAGATATCTAGAGAATGAAGATACATCTTATCCAACTGGCAGATTGGAACCAATGTTTAGTCATAGCAATCTCAATTGGAATAGCATTGATAGATCTTTGATAAATGGCATCCTCCTAATTTTAATTGGTAATAAGTTGAACTTTGATGGGGCCTCTAAGGGGAACCCTGGGATTGTGGCAGGGGGAGGAGTGATACAGGATCATAAAGGTAAGCTGATTGTTACCTATGCTGGGAAAATGGGAATTCAAACTAATCATTTTTCCGAAGCATTATCTACTCTATGGGGCCTGAGAATTATCCCAGACTCAAAATATCCAGAACCTCATTATTGAAGGGGACTCCCTGAATATCATTAATCTCCTTAAACAGTGCTCATCTCCAAGTTGGAGCATCAAGGATTTTATCTCAAAGTCCATAAGTATTTGTCAAAATTTCAATAACATCAGGATCATGCATACTTACCGGGAGGGTAATAAATTGGCAGATGCACTGGCTAATTATGGCATTAATGTTAACCACACTGTTTGGGATAATAACAAGCATCCCTAAGAAGCTTCAAAACAACATTCATGCGGATTTCTATATGCAAGCAATATCTTGAGATAATTTATGATTATTGGGTGTGGATCAGCATCAATAATACTCCCACACGTGTTGACTTAAAAAATATGATTATGCAAATCATGTCAAATAATCAAGATAGTGTGAAATATATGGGGAATTCCAAGTGGAGTTACATTGATTTGAAAATCACGCATGCAGGCTGCACTGCGTCTGCTAATAGTTGGATACAATGGCTCCATGAAACCGAAGACAGTAGTAATGTGATTGATGATAGGGAGTGGGCTAAAAAAGATTCCATTATTCCCACATGTAATTTTCACATAGGCTCAGATCAGCAGACACGCAGCCGTTCAGTGGGAAAAGCAACGGCTCTCATTTCCAATATTGTGTGGATTACAATAGTAAAAAGTGGACTGGCTTCAGCGCTCACAAGGATTTGGGAATTTTTTGCAAACAGTTAAGCATAGTGAAGATGGGGGGTCCTCCCTTGCCAAATTGAGCCAAGTGCGGACCCGAACTGGAAGGATAATATTGAGCTATGGAGCATACTCAGCAAGGGTGGCATCACCAACTTCATGGAGAAGGTTCAGGGGCATGATCAAAGCATCTCTAGTGCATTTTGTGAAGGATTGGAAGGAGCAGACTGTTGATATGGGGGGCAGAAGATCTTGGTCAATGAAGAACTTATTGCTGAAGCGACCGACCTTGGCTGATGGAGGGCTACCATTTCAAGAATTTTAACAAAAGGGTCGACAGAGATGTTGAAGAGAGGAGATTTGTGGAGGGATCTGAGAAGTTTGATCTATGTTACAACGGGCCTACTTGTTAGCTCGATCCCTCCACCTTATGATGAGGTTACTCGCATGATGATACGGTTCATTTCATCTTGGAAGGAAGGTTTTTCACTGTTCCTTCTAAGCACCTTATCTTTCTTAACCACTTCCTGTAGGAATCGTATGGTTTGTTTCCCCCATTACTTGTTTGAAGTCTCTTGAGTGCTCCATTTTGGAGTTTCAAAAGCATACCCTGGGTGGTTCCTGGACATTGTCCAGGGGCTTATTTTACTACTTGCATAAATGTTGTCTTCTTAAGTATCCTGGTCTCCCATCCTCTCCTAGCTTAGTTCCCCCTCTACCGGGTTCTGCTGCTGCTAGCCTGATTTCTCCATTCTTGCCCCCACCACCACTGTTGTCACCCCCCTGCCGGCCATCCAGGCTTCTATCCTCCATTCCCCCTAGATATTGCTCCCTACCTCCCACTTCACCTCCACCTAAACAGACCAGTACACTAGGGCTTCTAAATAGGCTTAACCTTGAGACTCTTGCTGTGGGGAAGGGTCCTAATGAAATTGAAATTTCACATGACCTCCTGAATATTAGCAGTGCCAGTCCCCGGGATGTGCAGATGGAAAGCTCTTCAAAAGGTTGGAAGCCTTAGAGGCTGATATGAAACTGTTGAAGGATGAGGTTAAGAACTTGGCAAAATAGAAAGGTAAGAGGAAGAAGGAGGAGGAGGTGGATATTGATAACAAGCCAGATTGATGATATCTACAAGAAGCTGAACTCCTTAGACTCCCATTTAGGGAAGGCCAAAACTTCAGTCATGATTACAATATGGCCATTCTTTAGGGCGATTGAGGAGTTCATTGAGCAACATGTAAAAAGTGTCTCCAACCTCAGCGGAGTTCCATCTAACACTTTGGGGCAATGATAAGGAAACCTCTCAAAAAAGGACCATTGATCAGCTGGATAAGACTGACGCTGCCCACATGACAACTTTGGGTATGTTTCATTCCTGGAAGAATATCAAACCAGCATAGACAAAGCTGCCAAAAATAGTTTGTTATCTGCTTTAGCTGTTCTTGTCTTGTTTTTGTTGCAGTGTTTTGCTGTCTTCTACTTTGAAAGTAGTGTTTTTGTTGTTTTGTCTTGTTTGGGTAGCTATTTTTTGGCTACTTTGGGCAACATTGTCACATTTGGATTCTGATCCTTTTCTGTCTCTAATTTTCATTCCTATTCTGGCTCCTAGGCCATCTTTTGTACTCAAGGGTATAGTCCCTTTCAAAAAACTATCACAATTTGCCAATAATAAAAAAAAAACTATTATATAAGTTTTTCCAATGTACATATACAAGACCCCTATTATATATTTTATAGACATTGTTTTTTGGTGCAAGATTATGATCAATTTTTTAATTTATAATGAGTATTTCTTATCTATGATGGCCATTATATCATGACATTGATTCAGAAGCATGAATTGTTTACTAAGTTATACTTCTCTCATTTGTTCGAACCAACACTTTGTGAACTCATGATGTTTTAAAATTATTAGGAACCCAAAAAACCTAATGGTGGAATTCAACTAGCATATCTAGGATGGGGAAACATATAGGTTTGAAGAATCCTTCCATGCCTATGAGTCTCCATATTCATTTTACAAGTAAGAAAAGTGACCCTTCCCAAGTATTTGAGCAAGTGTGAAACTCAAGAAAAGCATTGTCAAAGCACAGTTTCCAAGTTCTTATTGTACTAAAACACATTTTACATGATAGGATAACAATATGTGGTTTGAGACATCTTTAAAGTAGTGGTTATGTTTGCACTACATAGGGGTGCCCACAACCCACCTAACTATTTTTTACAGGAACTCCTTATTACATTATAAGGGTTGTAGGGTTTGAGAAGAATTTACAAAGCCATTATGAAGGTAAGAGAAGAAAACCAATAAATAATCACATACATTTCCATAAAGTTGAAACACTCAGGAAGTTACAAATGAATATTCCCAATAAGTCCAAGGTCGTGTAGAAGTTTTATAACCATATGGATTCTTTTAACCTAGTTGTATGGTTTTGACCAATTTCAATTTCAGGGGCCATTTTTAGTGATAAATCATATTCAGTCTCAAATTATTTTTTTCTTCCACTCATATCACCCAGCATCTTCTAGATACACACCAAATCATCTAAGTGTAATTTTCCTATTGTGGTTTTATATTTTCAAGATCTATAGTGACTTTGAAAAGTGTTATTATGATATGTGCAATTAATTTTGGAAGTTAAGTAAATTATAATATCCACATAAAAAATTATTTCATCCTTTTTCATGTATGTTAGTCTAACATTATTAAAATGTAAAAGTGAATGAAAATATTCATAATTAAAATTGAAAGCATTTGGTGAACCTAGCATTTTCTAATCAAAACATGTAGCCCTAACCCTAATGTCATTAGGGTTTCATTATTTTCTTGTGGTCTCCAGTATCTCTTTTTCATTATGTCTTATGCCACTATATGTCAAGTATTTTTTATAATTTAATTAATGAAATCTAGCATATAGATATACTCTCACAAACATAGTGCACAAAATCAAGCTTCCCACTAATATGACACCTTCCCATATGAATTCAATTTTTATTCATATTTTAGATCCTCCCTAATAAATAAAAATTTCATATGGATATCCTAGATTATATTAAAGCCTTACACCATACTTATGAAGATAAGTTTCAAGCTATGAATACTACAATTAAATATCTCAAGGATGAGACACAACATCTCAAGGATATTTCCAATGCACATATTAATTATCTTTTTATGCATAATGATATTTATAAATCCAAATCTATAAATTATGGAATACTTGTTTTATATATACTACATGTGCTCATACAAGTGAGGGTAACATCCTACATATAGGAAAAAAGTGTATGTTCCATGAGATGAACCTCTTTGACCTTCTAAGAATTCTATACAAGATGATATCCTCATTGAGTTTCTTGATAAGTGATTAATCACTTTGTTACCTACTCATTATTATCCAAACTATCATCTTTAAAGTATAAAATGTCAACCATTTTTTAATTATGATGGAATTAATGGACATCACGATAATGATTGCTATGCTTTACAATGAATAATCCAACAACTTGAGTGTGAGGGATTTATTTCCTTTACTACAACTTTATCTCCAATTTATAAATTTCAATGGAAACCAAAAGATAAGCTCATATAGCTAATAAGAATACTCCAATAATTACTAATACACCTATGTACATACAATAGGATTCATCTTATCACAAAGAGTATTTGAACACGCTACCATATTTATTATATTTACCATCAATACCTGAAGTAAATCATCTTATTTTTAAATAAAAAATGGCATAAATACCAGTAGAACATAACCAATTACACATGGCCCCAGAGAATATAGGGAATTCAAAGGAAAATATCAAGGCTAGAACTTTATTAAAAAAACATATCCATTCAAATAAAGATGATAATCATGATGATGATTGGGATTATGATAGCGATGATGATGAAAAATTTGATATGCTCACTAATTTGTATATGGATATATCTCCTTCTCCACAAAAGGATATGATATATTTTAATAAACCTATTAATACTAATCAAAACAACAATAAATTTTTTCCTATACCTATTAATATCACAACAACATCTATTAATGAATTATATGATGATCCATGGATCTCTACATGCATGGGAAACTATCATCTAAATCTTAACTATGACTCTAAAATGTCTTATGGGGGAGATATACACAATAGTGCCTATAAATAAACTCTTGAGAATTGACACAATCTTGAGCATATTGATGAGGAAGAGGAAACTATGTCATTATAATTTTTACATATTTATCAACGTCTAGTTTTCAAGTGTAATAAATATTCACAAATGGAAAACTATAACACCCCAGTGAATCCACTTCTTCATCCTCTTGATAAATACTAATGTTAGAACCCATGATTCGTTATGCTACACATATAATCTATTAACCATTCATGCATCTAGCCTTACATTCTTACTCATGAAATGCCATTGTTAAGTAATCCTACCAATTTCTTCTTATACTCAATCTTCATCTAAAAAAATTGCTATATAATACCTTCTACAATACTCATTAGCATATTTGGATCTCCTTTCCTTTTTTCCATGAACAAGTTTCCTTGCATGCCCCTTTGTACTTTGATAAAGGTCATATTTAACACATGTTTTCTAATGTTGTTAATAATATCCCTCATCGTCATAATTTATCACTCTTCAATGACAATGCATTTTTCACATCACTCAAACTCAATATCAATAAACATCAATCTTTCTAGATGACACATTATATTTATAGGTTCAACTTGATTGTTGAGGGAGCGGTTCCACACCCAAACCTCACTTTTCACACACACACTAGGTCCTAATCTTGGGTCCCATATTATTTTACATAATTTGTATCAAAAAAATAGAAATATTGTTAAAATACAAAAACATTCTAATATTTGCAAAAAACAAAATCAGGACATGTTTTTATAGCATACATTGTTTTCAATTTACATTAGACATGTTGTTTAATCCTTTAGTTTGATAAATATCATTTATTATTTATTTGTATATTCTAGCATTCATCCATGTGTAAATGTTTTTACAAGTACATTGGATCTTTTCATAAGGATATTTAGGCACACATGATTTTGTATTCTCTCACATGCATAAGTATGTGTACACACAAAATCGATGTAAAATGTAGACACCTAAAAATTTACCTTATGCATTTATTAGTCATGAAATTATGTTTCTAGGGTGCTTTTGTACTTTTTGAGTAGCGGTCCAAATTAGTCCTTATTCCTGTATCTTTTTTGGTATTTCTTCATTTTTATTTTCCCTTTCTTTTATTTCCTCCCCTCTTATTTCATGTCCCTTTATTTATCATCCCAATTTGCAGCCTTTTATTTATTTTTTAGGAATGTTCACAACATGTTTCTATTATATCTAAAACACGGATTGCACAATCTCAGTGACTTTTGACATTTATCTTGCAAGTTAGGGTGCCGTTGTGTTCATGATCCTATCATTTTATGTATTTCCCACTTGTTTTTATTTCCATTTTGGACTATGTTGACTCATTGTACCCATTGTATTATTTTGAGGGAGATATTTGATACTGTTATTTCCATCATTATTATTTTTGATGTTGTTATATTATGTGGATTATATTAGCATTAGGATGTTAACTTGTTTTGATGGGTTATTATTGGTGCATGTGATACCAATGTATACTGATCATTTTTAGGGGTATTGATATGATGTTATGATTAGTTTGGGATTTTAATCTCATGGTTTCATTATTAATAAATTTTGTATGAATTTTCCTAACCCTTTCTATTGTTGTAGTGGATGGATGATTGTAGTATGATTAACTTGTTTAGCTAGATTTTGACCTTGTTTGGATTATTTTCATAGTACATGCATGATATTGTGTCATTTTTTTATTGGTTTTGGACAGGTATGATGTTTGACTTGAGTGTGCAGGTAACAAGTATTTTCATGTGAGAATGTGGGACTCATTAAGGGAATCTCTAACTAGCACATTAGGTGTTGGTGTGCCAAATTTCCTCCCCTTGGTTATTTTTGTGTTTGGTTCACCTTGTTTAGAAATTGGTTTATATGTGGAATTCTAACCCTTTATGTATGTATTATCTTACTTATTCACTTATATGGTTGTACACACCCCCTTTGATATAGTTTATAATTTATTAACTTTAACCCGTTTCTCGTAGTGATTGATTGAGTTGCTTAGTGCTAACTTCATCCCATTTTGTGGGATTGGTTTGTAAACTATTTTTTTAGTTTAAAAAGGGATTAGGGGAAACTAATCATGGATTAGGTAATCTCAACCACCACTCCTAAATGTCATCTTTCTCCCAAAACTCGGATTTGGGAAAGAGGTTTCATTTATGAACTAGAAAAAAGCAACTAAAGGGCTAATTTTTCCTTGAAAATAGCCCCTAGGCTATATACCTATGGGTGGGTGAGCTCCTTTCAAGGAAAATTGATTTCATTTTCCTCTTTTTCCTTGCTTTTCAACCACTTGCTATGATGGTTCTTGATTTTGGGGTTTTATTTGAGATATGGATATATGGTTCACCATGTGAATATTTTCATGATCGCTTTGGATTATTTTCTTTTCTTTTATGAAAATTGTGGTTTAATTTTGTGGAAGTTGAATTGGTTGAATCTTGGGTGGAGGGTGACACTTGTCAGCCTCCTATTTGCTTTTTTTGGCTCTCTTCTATATGATCCCTCATTTTGAAGGGATTAGGGTTCTTTTTGTCATTTTTTGGGTTATTTTGGGAGCTTTGGAGAAAGAAGAAGGAATTGTGGAAAAGCATTGATTTGGATTGTGTTATTTCTTTGTGAGGTAGGATATTATTTTTTTTCTCATTGCTTTAGTTATGGAATGGTCTTTCTTTGATGGTTGAATTTTTGTGTTTTGAAAGTTTTGTACTTGTGTTTAGGTCTCTTATAGGAAGAGATATATTTACCTAAACTTGTACGTATTCAAAAATGAAATGGGAAGAATCAAAACTTCTATGGTAGCCCTGGTTGTTTTCCAAAAACATGAATTTTGCATAAAATAATAATTCAAAAGAAATGGAGGCTCTGCAAACAATAAATATTGATTTTTAAACCCTAAATAGATTTTTTCAATGAAATGGAAACAAAAACTGGAGTGACCATCCATTATAGCTTGATCTCCATAAAATGTCTCCTCCTCCTTCTCAGACTAACAACCAAAATAATTTCATTCAAATGAGAATGAAATTATAACAAATTTTCTTTTGTGTGGAAGGCTTAAGGAAATTAGGGCATCCTTAGTTTCCCTAAGATCCTATGGTGGAGGGCCCTTTGATCTAAGGGCTCTCCTTTAATCCTAACTTTTGCATTTTGTAATGTTAAATTTTGTCCTAGCTCTGCAAACAATAAATCTTGATTTTCAAAACCTAAAAGGATTTTCCAATGAAATGGAAACAAAAAATGAGTTACCATCCATTATAGCTTGAGTGCCATAAAATTTCTCCTTCTCCTCAAACCTGTATCCAAAATAATTCCATTCAAATGATGGTAAAATTATAACAAATGTGTTTTTGTGTGGAAGCCTCAAGGAAATTTGGGTGTCATTAGTTGCCCTAAGATCTTATGGTGGAGGGCCTTTTAATCCAAGGGCTCTCATTTAATCCTATTTTTTGCTTTTTGTAATGTTTAAATTTTTCCCCTTAGGTATTTTAATTGTTAGGAAATAATATTAATCCTAACTTATAATTAAATTAAAAGGGGCATGGGTCCATTTAGGTGTCCAAATTGGACTCGTGACCAACTTGATAAAATGTTGGGCATTTTATAACTTTTATAATTATTCCTGAAATTAAACTAATTTTATTTAAATTAACTTGATTAATTTGGTTTGTCATAATTTAAATTGTCGTGATTAAAATATTCAAAATGGCTCTCCTAAGCACTTGGTGGGAATTTTTAATCTTCATCGTTAATGTGTTTGTATCCGTGACTCAGTCGTATTATTAAATTATTATATTAAAAAAAATCATGATTTATATTATTATTTTATTAGTTTCCTTTGGTATTTGTTGGCTTTTTTTGGACCCGTATCATATGACGCACGACATCTTCAATGTTTGGTCATTATTTTTTTCGTTCTAGACACCAATATGGCCTTAATTTGAATTCAAGTCCTATATAAATACACTAGTACCCTAGTTCATTTAGGCAACTAGAATATATCAAAAATCATTATGTTCTTTAGAAATTTCAAGGTAAGATAGTTAATTCAATTATTAATGCAAAAATTTAGCAAGCATCCATTATAGCACTTAATGTAATAGATATTCCATGTTGGAGATATGCTACATTACACAAATTTTCCTAGGTGGTGAATTACTACAATTATTGGCATGTTATTATAGATATTATATAGCGTTCAAGGGTCTAACAAATACAAAAATAGCTCAATTATTTCTTGGTATAATATACATCCCAAAACAGGGTATTCTGGTTACAGTTGGCTTTAACACCTATTATGGATGTTGATCCATTTTTTGTGGAACCTATTAATGTTTTATCTAGCTTTTAGGCCCTCTATGTAAACAAGGTATAGTCCCTTCAAAAATATTTACCATTAATAAAAAAAATGTACACCCCAAAACACTTTTTTCCTTATAGTTTCAAATTTCACTACTCAATTAGGGCTAAGTGGAAGAAGTTTTGCTTTCTATTGAATTGACTAAAGATGTGTAATTTTATGCAAGATTTCAGAATGTATAGGATGACGAACCCTATCAGGAAATACATTTCCAATTTAGAGAATCCTTTTTAGAATGTCTTTTTCATGGTAAAAAAAATAAACTTTTAAAACACTACAGCTCATCCAAAGTGTTTTCTCCATTACAATTTTTTCTAGGTTTTCTCTATCTACGCTAAAATTCCTAATATTCATTGTTAAAATCTAATGACTGCCTCTTAATTATCAATTAAGTTGAAATTTCTCTTAATCTACCTTTTAAATATTTAATCAAAATTTATTTACTGTTTTAGATTTTTCTTGAGCTTGATTAATGAATATGCATGTGTTATCATGTGTAAAAGGTGTTTTCTAGCCATCCACCAAGGTACATATCCCAAGAGATACCAATATAAAGGGATGAGATCAAGTTCATGCCCAAACAAATTTGGTAGAATGGAATACCCCTTAGTCCTTAGAAATAGGCCCAATGAAATGCAATATATTGCTTAACTTATGCACTATAAAGATTTCAATCAATACACACACACACACATATATAAATATATATGTATATATACATATATGTGCATACTTATATATACATACATACATACATATGTATGTACACACACACACACACACACACACACACACACACACACACACACACACACACACACACACACACACACACATATGTGTATGTGTATGTATGTATGTGTATGTGTATGTGTATGTGTATGTGGGTATTTTTTTATGAGTTTATGTCAGAAGTTTGGTGTGTATTTGCGTGCTAAATCAACCCTAATTGTGTGGGGAAAAATAGTAGGAGGGCTAGATCTACACTTTTGGAAATTATGGTTCTAATTTAGTTTACATCATCTTTTTTCCTTGTATTTTTCCGAGTTCATGCATATATCATTTTCCTAAATAAGATTTGATTTGAGAAAGTTATGTTATTTTGAAAATTGCAGCAGTTAGGGTTTCTATTTGAGAAAGTTATGTTATTTTGAAAATTGCAGCAGTTAGGGTTTCAGATTTAAATTATTCATTTGTTGTTATACAAATCAAAATTAAGAGGATTTAAATTCCAATTGATCTACCCATCTAACCCACCACCTTGTCTACTTCCAACCCCCATTTTGGGTTGTGATTATCTGACATTAGGTTATTTTAGGTTGATTCAAAAGGAGTTATTCCTTCTTGAATTGATTTCTATCCATTTGTGGAATTTTCCATCTTGTACCAAAAATGGGACATTACACACAATTTTTTTCTCTAATTCTAAATGTTGTTTTGTGACACAATATTTCTTATCAACCCAGATGGTCATGCATAAATTACCACAACTCGATGAAGAGGAAGGAGTTATCTTGGAACATAAGGATATTCTATAAACATGAATGAAGTGGTTGTGGAGTAGGGTTATCCTAGAATACCTCAAGTGAGTGTGGAGTAGGGTTATCCTAGAATACCTCAACGAGTGAAAGATAAAGGCTTCACGAATAAGCATCCATAGTTAGTTAGCATTGAGGATGGTTGTTTGAAGGGAGGTCATGTTACGCCCTTAGTCTATTGGGTGTCTCATAATATGTGTGGCCAACTTGGGTTGTACATAACCTTTGATGTAAGAATTTAAATTCTGTGTATTTCATAAGATTAGGAATAGTCGCCTTAATTGGGATTATGGAGTCCCCATAGGCTAAAAATGTTATGTATAAGAGGTAGTGATTCTATATTGGATCATCATATCATGAATTTTATTCTTATTGTAAGGATTGTGGAGGTTGCCCCCTCAAATTGGCTCAGTCATTGATTCAGTATTATACTCTTCATTTCACTTTTATTGTGTGGAACGGATCTATCCTACTCTTATTTATGTGTTATTGTTGATAAATTTTTTGTTCCATATGTTGAACCACATTATATTATTGTGAATCTTCTCTTGTCATATATTAATTTCATTATATTATTGTGAATCTTCTCTTGTCATATATTAATTTCATTAGACATACAAATATAAAAGGAAACTTTGAAGGATTCCATAAAAATAAATGTGCATATACATATGTACTTTGTTATGATCTTGGTGTGTGAATTCACTAATGCCTTGAGGTTTTGGTGTAATGGTTTATTAGATTTGGGTATCAAAGAAACTACCCAGGTTAGAGTCCTGGCATGGGTGGCTACGTAAAACTTGCAGTGTTTTCCCAGGACTCATTGTATAGGGTTGGGTGTGGTCCCGCCATACAGGTGCACGTCTAGCCTGAGGTTCAGGATATAGAGCATGGTAGGATGTTAAGATCTTGGTGTGTGAATTCACTAATGCCTCGAGGTTTTGGTTTAATGGTTTGTTACATTCTTCTTTCTTCTATTAGTAACTTTAATACACTGTAATTCATAAAGCACATTGATTTGTAGTGGTTATTACCCTAACTATTTTTTGTAAGCTTTATTTCATTGTTAATTATCACATAATTATAGTAGGGTGGGAGTATAGAAAATAATTATCATCATAATTATAGTAGGGTGGGAGTATAGAAAATAATCATTCATCCATTCTCTTCATTTTTGTTCATAGTTAAAGAAGTTTCAAATGGCTTAGTGACACGATTTTGATTTCAAAATCACACACAATCAAAATATTAATGATTTGTTGATAAAATGAATATATACCCACAATGGTTCATAAATCATAGGAACTTCTATTCTGATGTACATACAAATCATGTGTTAGGACCACTACAATATAAAAATCATGTTGTCTAACCACAATGGAGTACAAAACCATGAGTTATGACCACATTTGTGGAAAAAACCCATTGGTGATAGCGACAATGTTAGAAATATGTAGAGTAGAAAATCATGTTCTATAACGATAGTGGTGGAAATCCATAGTGTGTGCTACAACCACAATGGTGGATAATCCATAGCATGCGATATAACTAGAGTGGTGTAGAATACATTTTGTTGAAACTATATTCATTAATCAATATATGGTAGCCACCAAAACCAGTTCACTAAAACCTAACCAAAACCAGTTCACTAAAACCTAACCACTTTAATGATGGAACCAACTAATCTTATAGTGGTATCCAAAACCAATGCACTCCATCCTAAATCCACACCACATTGATACATAAAACAATAGGTATTATACAAGACCACCATGCATATCAGAGGCGTACAAAAACATGTGCTATAACATAACCATATTGATTTACGAAACCATTTTTATAGCCACATTAGCGTGCACCACCATGTGCTAAATGCGAGTGATTTATGGGATTAGATCACCAAGACTACCCATATATAAAAATAAAAGGTAAGATTGCTACTAAAGTGGGTGATTGAAGTTATATTTATTCAGCCTAAATTAAAGATTATGGTTAGGTTGGTGGGGGACTGAGTTAAGGGGTCAGGTGTTGAGGGGATGTAATATCTCATTGTATAATTTATATCTAATTGAGGAAATTTGGTTTGCTATAATAGCACTTGTTCTCAAAAAACTTACAAATTAAATGGATAATGTTCACCATTAAATTTATCATATTACACCAAGTACTTCAGCTTTGATTTCTATTATTTTAATCTATTTATGATAGTTTTCCATTGTCATTTGGCCAATCTATAGATATTTATGAATTTATTTGATATGATCTCTTGTCATAACTTCAAAGAATTTTGTAGTAAAGTATAGTGTTCAGGAAACAAAAGTTATGAAGTTATTTCTTAAGCAATATGGTATGGAAATGAATATAAAGAGAGGAAATAAATCTAGAATTGTTTTCCTCATACAAATTCAACAAACATATAACACAAATAGAAAAGAAATCACATGTTATCATTGGTGATGATAATTGGTGGAATTCGTAGTATTAACTGAAAGAAATGTATGAGGTTTGAAAATACATGAATGAAATATGCAAAAAACTTTTCAGAAGACATTGACTTGGAAAAAATGAATGAGTCATCTATATTGTATTCTCCACAACCTATATTGTATTCTCCCACAACCAGTGTCTGGGCCATTATCACTCATAGATAAGAAGCATCTCAACTTGGAACTATTGTCACCTCGAAGTTACAACATGATAGATAATGGTGTATGTAATCTCTCTCATGTTGAAAAAAATTGAAACACTTCAAGACTGTGGGTAAGCTATGTCTGAGGTGAACCTCCAGAAAGGGCTGGTTCCCTTGTGAATCACCTAAAAAACCAAAAAAATTAACAAGGAAAAGGGAGAAGGACTGTGAGAAAAGGGTAATAAGGGTGATACACCAAAAATTTTATACTTTCATGTAACTCTACAAACAGATAATTTAAAGATTCACTTACCTGCACAACCCTGAACTATTTTGCAAAATTAAATTCAAAGGTTTAGGGAAAATGACAGCGATAGAGGGATCAAATTTCACACTAAAGCAACATGATATCCTATCAAAAATGATGAACAATCTGAAAATAGTGATATGAAAGGGAAAAAACTAAGCTTTATTTTATTCAGAGGTACATGTACAAAGTCTAAAGATGCCAGAGTAAATCAACACTCAAGTATATATTTTTTTACCATAAAAATAACCTAATATAGGTTGCTCCATCCCATAATAGACTGTTGTAACTTTCCAAAATAGAATGCTAAGTATTTATTTTATTTTATTTATTTCTACTTGTTGTTGTGCATGGGACTATTTACCTAGTGCATGCATTTAATTAATAACAAATTATCACTTACTATTGTGCCAAAACCGACATACTCGCTATTTTTTATTTAATTAATTTAACTATTTCCTCTTCCAATCTTTGGCGTATACTCTGAAATGGGACATAAAAAAAAAAATTATCTTTATCTCCTCTTTTGTCTTGTCCACACTTTTTTTTTGGCACAAAATTTGGACTCATTCCCTTTTATTGACTATTTATTTTCCTTATGCGTGGGATGCTCCAACAAAGATTGTAGTTTGATCTTTATTTTATTTTTATTTTTTTCCATGCAAGCTGCTGCACATGAGATTGTTATAACAATTTAATCTATTAATAAAGCTCCTCTCCTTTTGGCGCCAACTAAAACAAGAACAAAATCTGATAAGTTTAATAAAATCATGCTAATTCACTTCTCTTAACCCATTTCATCCTTGGTGCATGCAGCTAAAATTAGAATAAGAGTTCTTATTTTATCCAAACTAATCCCATCCATCCATTCACACTTCCTAAAAATAGAACCGAACTTCTATTTTTAGCTCTTTTATTTTTAGATAATGCCAATTTTAGCCACACTATTTTATCCAATGTTATTTTTAGCAAATGTTATTTTTAGCACTATCTTTCCACTTTAATCACTATTTTTCACAATCTTCTATTTTTTTCCAAACGTTATTTTTAGCCATGTTATTTTTACCACACACTAAAATTAGTCAATCTTCCGGAAATAGCCAATCCTTTGTGCAAAATTTATGGTAAAAATTTGGCAACATCATGAGATTGTTTTCCTGCTAAACAAATAGATCGGTAGCCTTCTACATCCATTGGGCTATGGAGTCACATGCTTATGTCAACGAATTGTATCCTCTAAATAAAAAACCACTGAAATATCCTTTCCAACAAAATGGAAAAACATGTGCATGCAAACACTTCTTGAAAAGACAACTAATTAAGAAAACTAGAAAATCAATGTGCATGCAAGAACTTATTTATGCAAGAAACAAACCTAAACTACTCCTAATCTATACAAGGATAAATGAAAGTTATACAAATCAACATACTGGTTGGGAGAAATAACTTTTTCTCATAAATTCTGGCCATGAGATAAATTTTTCAACTAGATCACATGGTATAAGTGTAATACATTGATTTTATCAAAATATCAGTCTCTATAGGATCCATACTTTGTATTTGTAGATGTTGGGCTGATTTTTGACAATTTTAAGCTCTATTTTATGCTCTGAAGTGAGCACAACTAATGCCAAAACTTTATGTCTCTAAACTAGACAAATAGCTGATTGGACATAGTTTAATCATAGCTAATAGACTAACCTTTCTGATATTCCCCTCTTCTTTGTGTGTAATATCATCATCTGGAGTACTTGAGGCACTTCCCTGATCATATTGCATATTTGTAGACATCTATTACTTTTTTACTTCATCTATTGCAAACAACCTCATATTTGGCTCTTTCTCAAGCTCAAAAGAAGGTTTAGTAACAAGAGAGTTTTTATGTAAGAGGTAGATAATGGATTTGGAATACTTCCAATTTCAATTGGCTCCTCATCATAATCAAAATTTTCTAGTTCTGATCAAACCTCCTCTTTATTTTCCATGCTTGAGGAAAACTCCTTTCGAATTTGAATATTGTTGATTTCCTCCTCTGTATGACTATTTACAAGATGATCTGAAGGTAATATAGGCTCAATATTGTTGATATGATCCTTAGAAACACTCATATGTTCCTCCAAAACATTATTTTTATGTTATATCTCAACATATTTGAGAAAAAATTGTCTAACCTTTGCATGTTGGTCATATTCCTTTTGTTTCTCTGTAACATCAACCACTTTTGTCTCCTTCTCTATTGTAGGCTTAACCAACCATGGAATTTTTTTTCCTCAAATTGTAAGCTCCATTTTGTTAGATTTTTCCTGATATGTTTAATTGGTTATTAATGCTTGTTTATTAATTGGGGTGTTTTTTAATCATCCCGTCACTTAATTGGTTCGTGACATGTGGGGTCAAATAAATATGATCATAGATCATATTTTTTATTCATTCCATGTGTGATTGGTGGAGAGAAGTGAGGAGGGAGATTTACTGGACTATATTAATGTTTCTTAGATTAATGGAATATCTATTTTCACTGTGGTTTTTACCCCTTGGGGTTTTCCACATAAATTTGTGTCATGTTCATTGTTATTTTTTTTATTTATTGCATGTTATAATGTTTTCATTAATGTTTATTGCAATATATTAATTTAATTGGTTAATTAAATCCTTGTCCAAACATGGTACCAGAGTTGACTTAATATTAATTTAATTAACCAATCGGTGTGTCGGTTGGGTTGGTTGGTTAGGTTAGTTTGAAAATATGTTAAATACCCCCCTTCCTCCTTCCCTCAGAACATTACACAGGTTAAAAAATATTTCAAAGCCTTCCAAGTTTTTTACGTGCGGTAATTGGTGAAAGCTTGCTAGGACCTGCAAATAAAGGTAAGGGTGAATTTTGTTTGAAATATTTTATTATTTCCTATAGTTTCTAAAGTGCAGGTGAAATAAATTCAAGGGGTAAAATCCTGGGTTAAATTTCAAAGAACACAAGGGAGACACAAATCCATGATTGTAGGAAATCAATTTTTCCTATTGGTTTCAAGTTTGAAATATTTCATGTCCCCCCCCCGGTGGTAAAAAGTATGTGACTCCTAGGCCCCCTGGGTAAAATTGAAGAACACAAAGTATTTCATCTATTTATTTTAGGAAAAATTTTTTAAAATCAATTTCCTAATGTCCCCTATGACCCCCTTATACCTAAGGGTTATTCATTAGTATTTCATTTGAAATTAAAACTATATAGTCTAAAACCCCTTTAAAAAATATATTAAATTTAAATATAGTATAAATTATTAAACTAATGTTTATAAACTATAAACTATATAATATTATAAATAAAAACTATAGCTTATATCAAATGCTATAATTATATATTTAAACCTAAAAACTGTTTTTGGGACCACATTAAAAATTACCGTATGCCTAGTGCCCCCTACCAATCCTTCATGTGGCCCCCTTTATTGCTTACCACATGGCCATTCTGCCACCTTGCCTCCTACACCCAACCTCCTGCACCATCCGTGGCCAACCTCCCATCTCCCCTGGGCCGACCACCACATACCACTCATCTAGCTGTCACTAGGCCAAGTTGGCCATGGCATTTTTTTTTTTGGGAATTTAGTCCCACATTGGTGGGAATAGAATTAGCGGAAGGCTTTAAAATCCATAGGCGCAGGGAGTGTGGTGTGAACCATGGTCACACCATAGACCAATGTTTTGTCAAATGTTTCCCATTTTTTGGCTTAGCCAACTCGGCCTTGGTTAAGGCCATTTGTTATTTGAGCTCACTATGTTTAACATTTGGATCGGCATTGTGTGGTTTGTGTTTGACTCTGTTCATTGACATTTGGTTGTGACACCGATGGCTTATGAGTTAGTAATTTGTTTCTTGTGGCATGAATTAACTGGAAAAATGATAAGTTCGGGACCAAAACCAACTCGAACCGAGCTAACTCGAGTAGTTCTAAACCCCTCAATAGGAGCTAAGCTCCAATTTTTTTATATATATGCATAGTTTATATTTTTTTTCCATTTTTTTAATCAAATTATTAAATTAATTTAATTTTTCCTATCTAATATGAAATTTTTTCAAATAGTATTATTTTGTATTAGATAGGAAGTTTTTTAATAAGAATGAGAAATAATGCATTTTTTATGAATGACTAAGTCGTTCATTTTCTTGCAAAACTAAAAAAAATCACTTACATTTCAACAAATTGCCTTATAGTCAAACTAATATATTGTATATCTAGAATACTTGTTTGACAGGTCTATTTTTGACGTGAATCCATCGAAATATGACTGGCGTGGTTTGAACAATGACAGGGGGATTCTTAAACTACTATCACTAAAAACCTCATTGTTCTCATTTGTTGAATTTGTTTACGTGAAAATGGGATCTAATCATTTTACTATTGAAAAATCACAGATGTTGAATGGAACTAATTACAACATCTGGAAGATAAGATTGAAGGTGGAATTTATGGCTCGCAAACTCTAGACAATCGTGAATGGTATAGAGAAGGCTCCGACTGAAGACAAGTGACAACGGACAATGTTGTTGCATATCAACAGAAGGTGCATGAAGCAATGTCCATTATTTTGCAGAGCGTGCAAGATGATTTCCTCCTTCATATCAGGAATCAAGAAAGTCTGAGTGAGGCTTGGACACAACTGGAATCAATGCATGAAGGTATGTGGTTATCAAAAATTATTGAATTGATTTTAGAATTGATGACGACTCCCATAAAGGGAGAAGAGAAATTAATTAATTTTTTAGTAAAATTAAAAATATTAAGTCTCAGTTGGATGGTTATAACTGTAACTTAATTCATGATAATTAATGTACTTTATTATTCAATTGAATAGACATGAAATATTTAGGAATTTCATTTCAATATTAAATTCTAAATATCAAACTGAGCAAGACATCCCTGATTTGTAAACCTGAGTGCTCTTCTGATTCAGGAAGATCAAGTTATGAATAATTTTGATTCAAAACAGAATGCCACTCAGGAAATTCTTGCACAGAAATCTAAAAACAATCCATCTAGATTCAACAAGAATCAAAAATCATCTTTTAAACCCCCTAATAAAGATAAGAAACCTGGAAACTTAAGAGTAAGTTTTAAATGGTAAATGTCATAACTGTGGAAAATTTGGTCATAAGAAAGAAGATTGTAAAGTCAAAAAGAAAACAAATTTTAAAAACAAAAAAGGAAATAAAAACCAAAATCAAAATCAAAACAACCAGAAAAACAATTAGAAAACCAATGTCATTGCTTTGTATGCTGCCCTTGTCACTGCAAAAGAAAATGAGTGGATATTGGACAGTGGTGCCTCTAGGCACATGACATATAGGTCTGATATCCTAACTGATCTTAGAGAATGTAATGATCAGATCTATTTGGGTGATCATTCCATCCTCGATGTTCAGGGACAAGGAAAAGCAAAAGTTTTTAATGGTTTTATTAACAATGTTTTGTTAGTTCCTAAATTGAGAATGAATTTACTTTCTTGTTCTCAATTAACTCAGAATAACTATAGTGTAATTTTGTTGAAAGATAAATGGTTTATTAAAAATGAACTAGATGTCACTATAGTTGAAGGCATACAAAGAGATGGTTTATATGTGTTTAAAGGCTTTGCTTCTGCTTCTTGTTTGTCAACCCAAAAAGAAGTGATATGTAATTATGGCATGAAAAAATAGGTCATGTCAACTTTAGGAGCATGTATGACATGTCTCGAATTAACCTAGTTTTTGGTCTGCCACCTATTTCCCAAGCTCATGAAACATGTGAAGGGTGCTTATGTGGTAAGCAATTTGCAAACCCCTTCCACAGTCATCATGATGCAAACTCTTCTAAACCTTTGGAACTGGTCCATAGTGATGTTAGAGGACCCTTAGAAGTTCCATCCCTAAATGGTTCTTTGTATGTAAGTCACTTTTAGTGATGATTTCTCTCGAATGATTTGGTCGTATTTTTATCAAGAGTAAATCAGATGTCTTGTCAAAATTTAAGGAATTTAAAGCTTTAGTCTAAAAACAATTATAGTTATAAAATTAAGAGGCTTTGGACAAATAATGGGGGAGAATACATCATTATGAAATTTGACTCATTTTGTGTGAATGTGGTATACAAAGGGAACTGACTACTCCCTATTCTCCTCAGTAGAATGGGATTGTGGAAAGGAAAAACCACACCATTCTGGAAATGGCTAGAACAATGTTGCATTTGAATCAAGTCCCTAAATTTCTATGGGCTGAAGCAATGAATATTGTTGTTCACATTTTGAACAGAGTACCCACTAAATCCTTAGTTGATTCCACTCCTTTAGAAAAGTGGACTAATCAAAAACCAAATGTGTCTCATCTGAGAATATTTGGTAGCCCAACATCTATCTTCATTCCCAAATAAAAAAGGAAGAAGTTAGATCAAACCTCATATCCCTGTATCTTTGTAGGCTATGGAGGTAGAACTAAAGGTCTTAGGATCTACGATCCTATAAAATGAGAAGTTATAGAAAACAAGAATGTTAAAATATTAGAAAAACCTTTTTGTTCATCTTCATCCTCTTCTATTTCTATTGTTCATGATGAATCTAATGAAGTAGAAAATAATGATAATATTGATAATGATGATAGTGATGATGTTAATAATGAACCATAGTTGAAAAAGAGTTAGTTCCTATTTCCTCTATAACCAAAAGACCTAAATGGGTTGAGTCTATTATTCAAGACTCTAATCCTGAAAACCTTCATAAAATGACTAGAAGTCAACATACATATCATGCTTTAATGACTATGTATGAACCTGAACCCCAATCTTTCAAAGAATATTCTTCTAATGAAAGATTGGTAAATGCAATGAAATTTGAATACACTGCCTTAATTAAAAATCAGACTTGGGATTTAGTCCCTCCCCCTGAAAAATGAAGTATAGTCTGATCTAGATGGCTATATAAAATCAAATATAAAGTTGATGGTAGTGTGTTGATAAATTCAAATCCAGGTTAATAGCTTGAGGGTTTACTCAAAAAATCAGTATCGACTACGTTGAAACCTTTGCACCAGTTGCAAAAATGAGCACTGTAAGGATTCTTATTGCCTTAGCTACTCAATATGGTTGGGAAATCCATCATATGGATGTCAAGAATGCATTTATGAATGGTGACTTAAAAGAGGAAATCTATATGACCCAACCTAAAGGATTTGAAGAACTTGGTAAAGAAATGTATGTGTGTAAATTGAAAAAATATTTATATGGTCTAAAACAAGCTCCTAGAGCTTGGTATGCAAAAATTAATAGTTTTTTCAATGAAGTTGGTTTTGCTAACTGTTCTTCTGATAATGATTTATTTGTAAAAATTGAAGAAAATCATATTATTCTCATTGTATTGTATGTTGATGATTTACTTATTACTAGTAACTCTAACAATTTAATTATGAAAATTAAAGCTAAATTGAAACAATACTTTGAAATGACTGATTTAGGATTATTGCATCATTTCTTAGGCATGGCTATATATCAAAATAAAAATTCTATTTGTTGTATCTCAATCACAATATGCCACTAATTTTCTTAAAAGGTTCAATATGTTAGATTGTAAACATGTTATTCCTATAGAAGTTGGATGTAAACTTGATCCTAAACCTGCATGTGAAAAAGCTAATCCTACTTTTACAGGAAACTTGTAGGTAGTTTGATTTATCTTACTATTACTAGACCTGACATTTCTTATGCAGTAGGTATTGCTTCAAAATTTATGCAGGAGCCATATCAGGATCACTGGAAGTTAGCCAAAATAATATTGTATTAGATTAAAGGCACAATAAATTTTGGTTTACATTATACTTCTTCTAACAATGAACAGATTTATATGGATATTGTGATTTGACCATGTTGGTGATGTGATAGATCTGAAAATATACAACTAGATATGTGTTCAAGTTTGGTGCATAGGTTCATTACTTGAGCAGTAAAAAATTAGCCAACAGTTTCCATTTATTTTCTACTGTTTAGAGTATAGAAGTGCAATGGAATTATTCTTGAAAGAAGCCATGTGGATAAAGTGGTTGTTGGAAGAGATACACATGGAAGATAAAGGAAGTACTCATCTTCTATGTGATAGCCAGAGTTGCATTTCTCTTGTTAAGAATCTAGTTCAACATCAAGAGGAAAAAGCATATAGAGATTCATATGCACTATTATATGAGAGAAGGTTCTCATGTGGTGATATAGATCTCAGTACTATTGACAAGATCAAGTTACAAATATGTTTACAAATCCATTAACATGTAGTTGTAAAATTCTACAAGTTTCATGTAATGTTTAAGCCTTTCATAGTTTCCATTGATGGTTAAAAGGTAAAGGCGTGATTACCATGATAATATCATTCTATATGATGTATATATAGATATTATGACTATAACCATGCGTTATATTATGATGTTGTGTTAGATATAAAATATATACTGGATATGATGTTCAAGTTTTTAGTAAAGTGAGAGGTACATGTACCCATTACTTGGAGTAGTAAAAAATAGCCAACATCTTCATTTCTTCTACTGAGGTAAGAGTTTAGAAGTGCAATGGAAGCATCGAAAGAATCCATGTGACTAAAGAGACTTGTTGGAAGAGATACACATGGAAGTTAAAGGAATTACTCCTCTTCTATGTGATATCTAGAGTTAACATTTATTTGTTGATTTGAGAAGCATAGGTATGCACTTTTAACCTAGGTTCTCATAGATCTCCCGTACTACCCGACTTACGTCAAAGGAACAAAGCATATGAGAATATGCACTTTTCCGAGAAAGGTTGCTCTATGGTGATATAGATCTTCAGTAACACCATCGACTAAAATCAATTGCAAGTATGTTTACGAAGCCATTGTTAGTAAAATGTAAGCTTTCATGCAATGCTTTGGCCTTTTAGAGTTAGCCATTGAGCGGGAGTATGCATGGTCAATATCAGCTCCTAATGGCCATTCAATTGATATCTCATTCTCCTCTATAATTTTGTTTCAATTGTAAAGCACTGTAAAAATATCCTTATGATCTTTGTAAACTTGTCACTCTAAGTTTACGATGTACAGTCCAATGTGTTGCATCTATTTGTAAAGGAGGTCTTTGTGTTATAAAAGGCTCCTAGAGATGTTATTTGATATTATTTTCATGAGAAACTATGAGATGTAGTCTCACAAATCATGCTTAGCCTAAATCATTCACTACTGATTTATGGATTCCAAATCCTTTTGTACCAAAAGGTAATTTGAGCATGATGGTGTATAAATCCTTCAAATGTGATATTCTAGCCTAAACCTTCACTATGGTTTATGGATTTGTAAATCATGTTGTATAAACAGGTAATGTTGGCATATGGTTCCCCACTTAATATTAAGGGGGAGTGTTAGAACATAATATTAAGTTCCTATAAACCTTAGTTTATAATTAAATAATCAAGAATATTTATATTCTTTATTATTTAATATAAACTATAGTTGTTTATGATTAATTGATTATTATTTAAATCAATTTATATTAAATCGGGGAGTATCATACCCCGTCACTTAATAAGGTTCATGACCCGTGGGGTCAAATAAATATGTTTGTGGGCCATATCGGGTGAATTGAATTCGCACCGGGTTAAAAATGTGGAGCAGTCGAAGTGAGAAATGATTAGGGTGCCTAATGGACTATGTAAAAGTTTCTAGTGATTATGGAAAACCTCAGATTTCTATGAGTTTTTTACCCCATTAGGGTTTTCAAATGTTCCTATGTTCATGTTATTTCAATAGATTGCTTGTCATTTTTAATTAATGTTGAAACTTGCAAAGAGATTAATAATATTTTATATAGTTATTTATCCTTGGTCATAATAATGCAAATGTTGGTTTTACGAAACATGTTCATTCACTAACCTGAATTTACACATTTAGTTGATTGCTTTTCTCACACATTTTCAGAATCAATATCGGTTCTACACGCGCGCTATTCTCAAGCACAAATCAAACAAGGATCTAATAAACATCTTGATGACTATGTATTACACTTAAGAACAATTTAGCTAAGATGTAATGTAGATTGCGGATTTAGAATTGCAATATCTCTTTGTAAGTCTTTAATCTTCATTCCATGAAGTGTTATGTTTGAAGAATCTCCCTCATTTGTCAATTATGCCATGGATGCTTAAATTACGCTAAAGAAAAATATTATCTATGGGAAACCTTAAATATCATGACCAGGTCATGCTTCTAACTTGGTTTCAAAGAAAATTTACTTTTAAGCCATCTCCTAAGTTTTGTACTTAGCAAAATCTATTGTTAATTGAATTGTTTTTACTCACTGAAAGAGGAAACCTCATGGGAAGCGTATCATTTATAAATTGTCCAATGCTCCTGGAAAGGATTGCCACAACTTATTTAAAGAAATATTATAATGCTTTCACCACTACTCAGACCTTGGCATCATGACTCTCACCCTCGTAGCCACAATTAGATGAGAGTGCTAAATGAAGTTTCTATCATTGAGAAAAAAGGACACTTTACTAAGACCAATGTTTCACCTTAAGAAATACTTATTCAAAGACTGAATGTTAACAATAGAAATTGAGCTCCTTAGAATATTTAATGACCCTATACCTAAGCATGAAAAACAAGTTGTTGATTTAGTGTTACATACCCAATCAGAGCATGGTGTCATGTATGTTCCTCCTCCCTTATCTTCTCTTGATTTTCTAGTTGACAAAATTGATGCACCTCCAGTTACTCATCATATTCTAAGGTGAACCTCAGAGATTAGTCATGGCTCCATTTTGAATCACCTAATAAAACTTACACAAGGAATATTCTAAAAGGACCTCAGGAACGCTGATGTCAATAAACCATGATCAATCCTTTGACTCCTATTGGTGTGTGCTAACTATTGCACACAAGAGAATTAAAGATTAGCAACTATCTACACAACTCTAAACTATTTTATCATATTCCCAAATTCTATGGGTATAGTGAAAACTTCCAATTATAGAGGCAAAAGTGAATTCCATAACTTGTGAATAGAACATTCAATATCCTGGCAACACAATTCAATATGTGAAGGTTGTAAGGGCAAAAGGAAGTCTTCCTATGGCTCCGTGCCGTTAAGTACTAATCTAAAGATTCCTATGAAAATCACTTGATGTCTCAAGTATTCATTCACAATAAACAAGTTTTCACTCTAAAAGGAGTTCCATACCACACACACCATTACCTTAACCTCTTCATAAGGAACACTCTTCGCCTGGAGTTGCAGTATCTAGGTCCCTTGGGCCTCTCAAATCTAAGGCATATTATGCAATATAACATCCTCACTAGAAGTTGCACATGGACCTACTCATGATTTACATCAATCCAAATAATATTTGGGGATTATAATTCCTCAGCCTAAGCAATGGAGATGAAAAATTAAACATCCTCTTCATATATGATTTCATCACCTCTTTTACCTCTGATGATCCATGTCTTCACATAGGTGTTGGCATCAGATACCTCCAAATAGGTCTACCACATAGAAGTATCATCTTTATCCTAACTATCCTATCATTTATTTGCAGCCTCAGCTTAGCTTCACATATACATCGTCAATCTCAATACACCACCGATCTTAGAGCAAAATCACACACCTTTAGGGTTCTCAACATGGGTGGAGAACCCTTATCCCTTAACTTTCCATGCATCTAGTTTACTCATCATCAACATCTTGGGGGGGAACATGTTATTAATTATTTCCCCCTCCTAGCATCAAAGTGTATATCATTTATATTATTACACTCAGTGCTTCATATGGCTTAAAATCTTAAATAGTCATCTTACACAAGATGAACACTTTTTATCGTCACTACCCTATGATGCACTCTACTTCCAAGTCTACAATTGATTGTTGAGGTCAAAATCTAAAATGAAACTCACACCTTTCTTAATAAATTTTGCATTCCTTCATGATAATCTAAGGAAAGGGATCACTTTCAAACCAGTAAAGTTGAAAGAATTACTTTTAACATGTTATAGAAACTTGCAGGAAAACACAGTAACCGTGTCGAGTTATGGAAGCTTAATGACATTGGTCACATTGACTAGCATGCTTTAGGAAAGGAGGAATACACCGACCAGCGTCGGTTAGGACTGACATCAGTCACCGAATCGGTTATCAGTTAGAGTAACCGACATCAGTTACATGTGCGTGATTTTTTTATTTAAATCACAGGAATTAGATCTAACCTTTGTTATAAAGTGATCTAATGATTGTAATTGCATAGCTAAATTCCCTAAGTTTGTATATGCCTATATAAGCATAGAAAGATAGGGTTAGAAGTAAGAGGATAAGAATTGATGATTATTGTGAGAATAATTCTTGGAGAGAGAAAAAGAGAAGCTTGTGAGAAAGAAAGTACTGTACATCCAAGAGGTGTGGAAGATTGTATATATTCATTATATATTCTCTGTAAAGAGCTTTTAATAATAGATTGGTTGTTTCTTGGTGGATGTAGCCCACACTAGGTGAACCACATTATATCTTGTGTATTTATTCTTTGTTTTTATATCTTCTGTATAATTATTTATTGTATGTATGCTTAGATTTAATATATTATCTGTACAACCTGGTGTGCTAACCCCAACAACTAGTATCAAAGTTTTTTTTTGTTTGAGGGTTTTGTGTGTTGACAAATTTACTCACAAAGGGATTTCTGATTGAGTGGGAGCTACAACAATGGTAGAAGATGGAAAATACATAGTTGAGAAATTTAACGGTAGTAATTATCAATTATGGAAGATGCAGGTTGAATATTATCTGTATCAAAAGATTTATACTTACCGTTGGATGAAAAGTATAGACCTACAAAGATGACTGATGAAGAATGGAAAGATTCTTGACAGAAAGGCTTTGAGATCTATAAGATTGAGCCTGGCAGCATCTGTGGCTTCCAATATTATTGAAGCAGTAACCACGGTAGAGTTGATGAAATCTTTAGCTAATTTATATGAACAACCTAGTGCTTCAAATAAATTTTATTTGATGAAGAAATTATTTAATTCTAAGATGCAATAAAGTTAATCTACATCAAGTCATTTGAATGATTTCCATTCTATTGTAAATCAATTAAAATCGGTTAATATTTTGTTTGATGATGAAGTGAAAGCACTTTTATTGTTATGTTCTTTGCTAGATAGCTGGAATAACTTGGTAATGGTTGTTAGTAATACAACACCTACTACTAATATTTTGAAGTTTGATGATGTGGTTGGTATAATCCTAAATGAAGAAATACGCAGGAAAAGTACAGGAGAATCATCATCTGGAAATGCTTTGAATGTAGAAAGTAGGGGAAGGCAGAAGGAGAGATCCAAGAGTAAGAATAATGGGAAATCAAAGTCAAAGAATGACAGATCTAAATCCAGAGGTAAAGGAATAACTTGTTGGAATTGTGGAAAGAAAAAACATGCAAAGAAGGATTGTTGGTTCAAGGAAAGCAAAGAGAACCAACAACCAGAGAAAGGTAAAGAGGAAAATATTACATCTTCAGAGGTAATTCAAGATGCTCTTATTCTCTCCTTGGATGATAAAATTTAATCATGGGATTTAGATTCAGAAGCTTCTTTCCATGCTACCCCTAATAAGGGTTATTTCAGAAAGTATGTTCAGGCCAATTTTGGGCATGTTTATTTAGGAGATGATGAACCATGCAATATTACTGGTAAAGGGGAAGTTCATCTAAAATTATAGAATGGAAATACATGGATATTGAAAGATGTGAGGCATGTGCCAAGCCTCAAGAGAAATCTAATTTCTGCAGGACAACTAGGTGAATTTGGTTGCATGGTTACATTCACAACCGACTCTTGGAAAGTTACCAAGGGATCTCTTGTCGTGGCAAGAGACAAGAAGGTAGGAACATTATATTTTCTACCTGTATTACTGATTCCTTTTCTATGCTATCTACTTCAAATTCAGATGCAATGCATGTGGCATAATCAGCTAGGCCATATGAGTAAAAAAGGAATGCAGATCTTAAAGGCTAAAGGGTAAGTTATCAGATTTGAAAGATGTAGATATTGATTTCTGTGAGCATTGTATCTTTGGAAAGAAAAAGAGAGTGAGATTTCTCAAAGTTGGGGCAACAAAGAAGAAGCAAAATTGGAGCTTGTGCACTTAGATGTGTGGGGACCAACCCGGATAGCTTCTCATGGAGGATCCCAATATTATGTGACTTTCATTGATGATGCCACAAGAAAGGTATGGGTTTATTGTATTAAACATAAATATGATGTTTTTGAGACTTTTAAAAGATGGAAAGCCCTTGTGGAAAATGAATCAAATTCAAAGTTAAAATGCCTTAGATCTGACAATGGTGGTGAGTACTGTAGCAAGGATTTCAATGATTATTGTTCAGTGAATGGAATACGTAGAAAAAGAACAGTTCTTAGAACACCACAGGAGAATGGTGTTGCAGAAAGAATGAACAGACAATCATGGAACGTGCAAGAAGCATGAGGATACATGTTGGATTACCTTTGCAGTTTTGGGAAGAAGCAGTAGGCACACAATTTATTTAATTAACCGTGGGCCTTCAAGTGCACTGGATGGTGGAATACCAGAAGAAGCTTGGACTGGAAAAGAGGTAGATCTTTATTTTCTTAGAGTATTTGGTTTAGAAGCTTTTGTGCATATTGATAAAGAAAATAGAAAAAGTTGGATGCTAAATCCAAGAGATGTACTTTTATTGGTTATGGATCTGGTGATTTCATATTTCATTTTTGGGATTTAGAAGATTCTAAGATTGTTAGGAGTCATGACATTGAATGGAATGAAAAGAGAATGTACAGGGATCAAATTTTGATGTACCCAAGGATGAACTCGGTTGAAAATTTTGTGAAAGAAAATGCATTCTCAGATTTAAAATAACATCTACAGGTATAGTGTCGGTCAGTAACCGGTGTTGGTTAGACAAGGACTGACATCGTCAACAGAACTGGAATCGGTCAAAACAGAAGATCCTGAACCGGCATCGGTTAGCAGACCATGTGTTGGTTAGAGGTGACCGGATGTCAGTCACTATCAGAGGTGGATACAAATGTATAAGGAGTACAGATTGAGCCTCTGGACACCCCAAATTCCTGTGAGAAGGTCACAAAGGGTAAGTAGACCTCCAAAAATATTTACACCTTCCTTATCTTATTTATTATTGACTGATAGTGGTGAACCAGAGAGTTTTGAAGAAATAATGCAGGATGAGACCTATGTTAAGTGGGAGCATGGCATGGATGAGGAGATGGACTCCTTGAAACAGAACCAAACATGGGATTTGGTTAAGTTGCCAGCAGGTAAAAGACATTGCAGAACAAATGGGTTTACAAGATCAAGGAAGAAGAGGGTGGACAGAAAAGATACAAGGCAAGGCTTGTGGTAAAAGGATTTGCATAGAAAGCAGGTATTGATTTTGGTGAGATATTTTCTCCTGTAGTTAAAATGACTTCCATACGTATTGTATTGAGTTTAGTTACAGTAGAAGATTTGCATTTAGAACAACTTGATGTTAAGACGACTTTCCTTCATGGTGATTTGGAGGAAGAGATATATATGCAACAACCACTTGGTTATGAAGTCAAGGGTAAGGAGAAACTTGTGTGCAGGTTGAAAAAGAGCTTATATGGGCTCAAGCAAGCTCCAAGGCAATGGTACATGAGGTTTGATAGTTTTATGCATGAGCATGGTTATATGAGATGTGAATCTGACCATTGTGTTTATTTCAAGAAGCTTGAAAATGGAAGCTATATTATTTTGTTACTGTATGTGGATGATATGCTTATTGTAGGATCTAGTATGCAGGACATTGGTGAGCTTAAGAGAAAAGCTAGCTCACACATTTGCAATGAAGGATTTAGGAGCTGTAAAAAGAAAATCCTTGGAATGCAAATACATAGAGACATGAAAGAACAGAAATTGTATTTGTCTCAGGAGGATTATATCAATAAGGTGTTGGAAAGGTTTAACATGCAGAATTCAAAACCGATGTAAGTACACCTATGGTTGGACACTTTAAATTGAGTAAAGATCAGTGTCCTACATCACATGAGGAGGTCAAATACATGGCACGAGTTCCATATGCTTCAGCAGTTGGGAGTCTCATGTATGTTATGGTTTGTACCAGACCAGACATTGCACAAGCAGTGGGAGTTGTGAGTAGATTTATGGCCAATCCAGGTAAAGAGCATTGGAAAGCAGTCCAATGGATACTCGGGTATTTGAGAGGGACATCTAGCATGCAGTTATGCTATGGAGGTTCAACTATTTATTTATGTGGCTATGTTGATTGGATATGGTTGGAGATCTGGATGGTAGAAGGAGCACTACTGGATATATTTTCATAGTAGGTGGCAATGACAGTTAGCTGGATTTGAGATTGCAAAGAATTAATAGAATCTAATGCGGAATAATTCCTCAGAATCGCAATAATAAGAAGTATGAATAGAATTACATAAATGAAATATGCACAACACGAAGACAATATTTAACGTGGTTCACCCAATGTGGGCTACATCCACCAAGAACACTTGCTCAGATTTTATTACAAGCCAACAGTCTTCACAATTACAATAATCAGATCTTGTTTGGAGCTGTGCTCAACAAACCCTCCCAAATTCACACTTGAATTCACACACACTATTCACCTTCACAAAACACACTGATATATATCCTATTGTATGTCCATCTATTTATAAGTACATCAATAGGTAGCCGAAGAGGTGGTTTTACAAAACAATGGAAACCAAAAAAGCCAACAGCCCATAACGGTTACCCATTACCCATGGGTTAATAAACCACCCATGAAAATTTGCTTCAGGGGATTCAGCCCCCCAAACCCCCTTGATCCGCTCACCAGTGAGCGAGACTGCCGTAAAAATATCCGAGTGTAACACATGGAAGGTGTACCAAACTCTAACATGAAAACAGGCTCCACAAACATAACAATCTCCCACTTGGAGACTGATTTCCACTGAGCAAGCTTCTCAACCCTTCACTGTCATCCACGAAGGCCAACCAAAGCTGAACATAGCTTTAGTTTATCCCTTGTGACCACCTTGGTCATCATGTCTATAGGATTCTGACTGGTATGAATCTTCTCCAACTTCAACTTATCTTCCTCCAAAGCTGTCCTGATGAAGTGATATCTCAACTGTATATGCTTTGTCCTAGAATGGAAAGCAGAGTTCTTAGCTAAGTGAATAGCACTCTGAATATCACTATATAGCTTTCCAACTTCCTGCTTATGCCCCAACTCATCAAGCAATTGTTGTAGCCAAATCATCTCCTTGCTAGCTTCTGTAGCAGCAACATACTCAGCCTCAGTGGTTGACAAAGCCACAACCTTTTGTAACCATGAAATCCAGCTCACTGTTGTATCACCTACAGTAAATACATAACCTGTTGTGCTCCTCCTACTGTCCAAATCTCCAGCCATGTCTGAGTCAACATATCCACACAAAGTAGTGTCTGATCCACTGTAACACAAAACAGTACCCATGGTCCCTCTCAAATACCGAAGTATCCACTTTACTGCCTGTCAGTGCTCATTTCCTAGATCACTCATAAACCTACTCACTGCTCCCACTGCATGGGAAATATCTGGCCTAGTGCATACCATAGCATACATCAAACTGCCAACTGCTGATGAGTAAGGTACCTTGGACATATTGAATCTCTCCTCCTCAGTCTTGGGACACTGCTCCTTTGATAACTTGAAGTGACCTGCCAAAGGAGTCCCAACTGGTTTAGCATCTTGCATACTGAACCTCTCCAAGACCTTCTTTATGTACTCTTCTTGAGATAAAGTCAGTTTCCACTCCTTCCTATCCCGAGTTATTCTCATACCAAGGATTTGTTTTGCTACCCCCAAATCCTTCATAGCAAAGGAGTCACCTAGCTGCTTCTTGAGTATCTTTATTTCCTACATGGTCTTCCCTGTAACAATCATATCATCCACATAAAGGCACAAAATAATATAACTACCATCAAGAAACTTCTTGATGTATACAAAATGGTCTGAGTGACACCTGGAGTAACCCTGCTCCTGCATAAAACTGTCAAACTTCATGTACCACTGTCGTGGAGCTTGTTTCAGGCCATACAAGCTCTTCTTTAATTTTCACACCAGGTTCTCCTTCCCATTGACCTCATATCCCTATGGCTGCCTCATATATAATTCCTCCTCCAAATCACCATGAAGGAATGCAGTCTTCACATCTAACTGTTCTAAGTGCAAATATTCAACTGCAACTATCCCAAGAACAATTCTAATAGAAGTCATTTTAACAACTGGAGAAAAAATTTCATCAAAGTCTATACCTTTCTTCTGTGCAAATCCTTTGACCACCAACCGGGCCTTGTATCTTTTCCTTCCTCCATCTTCCTCTTTGATTCTATACACCCACTTGTTCTGCAATGCTCTCTTGCCCTCGGGTAGCTCCACCAGATCCCAAGTCTAGTTCTCCATAAGAGATCTATGCTCTTCATCCATGGCCTGCTCCCACTTCTTCCTGGCATCCACCTGCACTGCTTCCTCAAAGCACTCTGGCTCTCCACTATCAGTGAGCAATAAATAATTCAAAGATGGAGTAAATCATTCAGGTTCCCTTCTTACCCTAGAAGACCTTCTCACCTCAGGAGTTTGGGGTTCCTGATGAGTAGGTACCTGAACTGGCTGTGCCGGAACATGATGTACCTAAACCGGCCCCTTGGACACCTTGTTGTCCGCAATGTCCTCTAACACTGTGTATTCTTTCTTTGATTCCTCTTTTTGTTCCTACAACTGATCTTTATACATGACTTTTTCATTAAAGACAATATCTCTAGACCGAAATATTTTCTTGTCTTTAAGACTCCAAACACGGAAACCAAAATCATCTTCACCATATCCAACAAAGGTGCATTTCTCAGACTTAGCCTCTAACTTGGTCCTATCATCTTTATCAATGTGAACAAATACCTCACATCCAAATACTCTAAGAAAAGAGTAATCAATTTTCTTACCAGACCAAGCCTCCTCAGGTATACCTCCATCCAAGGCCATAGAGGGTCCTCTGTTAATCAGATAAATAGTTGTGCTTACCGCTTCCACCCAAAACATGAGTGGCAGCCCCGCATGTAACCTCATGCACCTAGCATGCTCCATGATTGTCCTGTTCATTCTCTCTGACACTCCATTTTCCTGTGGAGTATTTGGAACCGTTCTTTGCCTGCGGATCCCATTTACCGAACAGTAATCAATAAATTCATTGCTACAATATTCCCCTCCATTATCTGACCTGAGACATTTTAGCTTGAGACCTGTTTCATTCTCAACCAAGGCTTTCCATCTTTTGAAAGTTTCAAACACATCAGATTTCTTTCTAATGCAATATACCCAAACTTTTCTAGTTGCATCATCAATGAAAGTGACGTAATAACATGAACCACCAATAGAGTTTACCTTAGCTAGCCCCCATACATCTGTATGAACTAACTCCAACTTACCCTCCTTCCTGGTAGGTCCAACCTTGAGGAATCTCACCCGCTTCTGTTTCCCATAAACACAGTCCTCACAGAAGTCCAAATCTAACTCCTTTAATCTGGGTAGCCTGTCCTTTATAATCTGCATGCCCTTATGACTCATATGACCGAGTCTCTAGTGCCAAAAAGTTGCATCTCCATCTGCAGCAACTAAATTACAATAATCAGCACCACTGGTTAAATACAAAGTACCAGTTTTCTTACCTCTTGCAACCATAAGAGCTCCCTTGGTAACCTTCCAAGAATCCACTGTGAAACTGACCGTACAGCCATCACTGCCTAGTTGTCCCACTGATATCAAGTTCCACCTCAACTTAGGCACATGCCTGATGTCCTTAAGCAGCCATGTGTTCCCATTCTATATTTTCACCTGAACACAACCTTTCCTTACTATGCTGCATGGTTCATCATCACCAAGATATACATGTCCAAAATCTCCTTGAACAAAATCAGTAAAGTAATGTCTATGTGGGGTGGCATGGAAAGAAGCCCTTGAATCTAACACCCAAGATTCAGCAATATTATCTAAAGAAAGAATTAAGGCATCTTGACAAACATCACCTGCTGCCAAATTTACCTCTTTAGTTTCCTCTTCTTGTTCTTCTTATCCCGAAGATCCCAGCAATCTTTCTTAGCATGACCAACCTTCCCACAGTGCCAACATTCTAACTTACTCTTGGACTTTGACCTTCCACGATCATTCGACTTCCCACAGTTACCTTTTCCTCTGTTCTTTTGTCTCCCTCTGCTCTCCACCATCAAATCATTTCCAGAAGTAGAAGAATCTCTGGTGCTCTTCCTTCACATTTCCTCACTTAGGATCACACCTATTACATCCTCAAACTTCAGCTTTGAGTTATTAGAGACTGAATTACTTACAGCCATAACCAAGTTGTCCCAGCTATCTGGCAAGGAGCACAAAATCAACAAATCCCTGACCTCATCATCAAAGTCAATTTTTACTGAGTTTAACATACTCACAACCGTATTAAATTCATTCAAATGATCAGCAACAGAACCATTCTCAGACATCTTCATATTAAATAACTTTTTCATCAAAAATATTTTATTAGAGGCAGAGGGTTTTTCATATAACTTCCCCAACACACTCATGAGACCTTCTGTGGTCTTCTCCTATGATATGTTGAAAGCAACCAAAGATGCAAGGCATAAATGAATTACCCCGAGTGCCTTTCTATCCAGCAACTCCCAATCCTCATCTGACATGGTTGTAGGTTTCTTTGCTTTTCCAGCCAAAGGAACATGGAGGTCCTTCTGATATAAGTAATCCTCCATTTACATCTTCCACAAACCAAAGTTCTACCCATTGAACTTCTCAACCCTCGATCTGCCCTCATCTACCATAGCTCCCACTCAAGCTAATAACCCTTCCTGTGATTCAACACTTCAGCAAACACAACCAAAGCTCTGATACCAGTTGTTAGGAATTAATAGAATCTAATGTGGAATAATTCCTCAGAATCACAATAATAAGAAGTATGAATAGAATTACAGAAATGAAATATGCACAACACAAAGACAATATTTAACGTGGTTCACCCAATGTGGGCTACATCCACCAAGAACACTTGCTCAGATTTTATTACAAGCCAACAGTCTTCACAATTACAATAATCAGATCTTGTTTGGAGCTGTGCTCAACAAACCCTCCCGAATTCACACTTGAATTCACACACACTATTCACCTTCACAAAACACACTGATATATATCCTATTGTATGTCCATCTATTTATAAGTACATCAATAGGTAGCCGAAGAGGTGGTTTTACAAAACAATGGAAACCAAAAAAGCCAACAGCCCATAACGGTTACCCATTACCCATGGGTTAATAAACCACCCATGAAAATTTTCGGGCTTCGGGGGCCCCAATCGGGGGGCTTCACCCCCCGAACCCCCTTGACCCACTCACCGGTGAGCGGGACCACTGTAAAAATATCTAAGTGTAACACATGGAAGGTGTACCAAACTCTAACATGAAAAATAGGCTCCACAAACATAACATTGTATGGTATAGTGCAGCAATTTATCTCCAAGTGGGAGATTGTTGAGTTGTGGAGCTTAATTGCTTCATAGATTACATGTTTTACAACTTGTAGGTTTACAAAGTTACCAGCATCAGTTGGTAAACCATCGTCGGTCACCTGGGAACTAGCATCAGTTAGCTAGTAGGAATTGACATCAGTTTAGGAACTGGCATTGGTTTCCTATGCGTCAATGTTTTTATTTAAGTCACGCGATTAGATCTAACCTTTGATTATAAAGGTGATCTAATGGTTATAATTGCACAGTTATGTTTCCCTATGTTTGTATATGCTTATATAAGCTAGAAAGCTAGGGTTAGAAGTAAGAAAAATCATAATTGAGAAAAGATATTCTTGGAGAGAGAAAAGAGAAGTTTGTGAGAGAAAATTATTGTACATCCATGAGAGGTGTGGAAGATTTCAGATCTTCATTGTATTTCCTCTGTAAAGAAAAGAATAATAGATTGGATGTTTCATGGTGGACATAGCCCACACTGGTTGAACCACATTATATCTTGTGTATTTTTATTCTGGTTTAATTTTTGTGATTATTGCTTGTATGCTTCAATTAAATATAGATATGTACAACACTAGTGTGTGTATAACCCCAACAATATGATCTCCCTCCTTTTAACAATTATACTCTCACACTTGCTTCCAAATAATTTCATATGTAATTTCTAACTCATCTATATGATTTGAAAATGTAATGTTTTCCACTAAAGGTGGGTCCCATTAAGGGGCTTTCCCTCCTTAAAATTATATAATTATAAGTCTCGTGGAGTTTTTTCCACCTTGCTACAAAAATAAAATGAATGTTCCCTTATAAAATAAGATCTTTGAAACCTTTGTCTGATAATTTTTAGAGTTCACTGAGGAGGTGGGGTTGGAAGTCTCCACTATTATTTAGGGGGATTTCTTCCCATGTGGCATCCTAGCATACAAATATTACATTTTTTGTGTCTCCTTAGCCTTACATCCCTATAATTTCTCACCATTGTACTCTTAAAAAAAAGTATAGATTCCATTAGACCACCTCCATAGAAAATGCTCTTAAATTTTCTCAACACCCACTAAAACCAAAGCGTAAAATATATTCATGTAGTTCATAATTTCCATCACAACACTCATGGAATTTTTTTTTTCAACTCTAATACTTGAGTCATTCAAAAAATATTATATTTGATGAACCAATTGAACGCATTTGTCAAGCCTACTAATTGAACCCCTTAAAATTTCATGGGAATCATTGGCTAGATTTTCTTACCAATGACAATCTTTGCAGCAAAAATAGGTGACATAATCATAAATAATTGCATTAACAAAATATTATTTTGGGATGAACCAATTGAAAGAATTTTTCAAGCCTACTAATTGAACCCCTTAAAAAATCCATGGGAATAAATTGGCTGGATTTCCATACCAATGATAATATTTGTAGAAAAAATAGGTGACACAATTATAAATAATTGCATTCCTTACTACCCACCTTCAGTTTCCATTGAATTAGGAAAAAAATTGCTCATATTTGTTCAAAACCAAATTTTGGAATGCACAATCAATTTCCTTTCCTTTGATATATAAGATGATGCCCACATAATTCTTAGGGCATTGTCAATATCATATAGAATAGTTGCTCCAGTAAATTAAAGGTTGAAAAAATGAATTTGTGCTTGAATATTGGATGGAAATCAATGTTTGTGATTAAAAAAACCTTGATGTCATGGCTTCAAATATATCCTAACCTAACTACCTAAGGAGTGAGGCCCAATAAAAGCATTATCACAACACACTTTCATAATGAAAATCATCACAAATAATGGGTATCAAGGTCACCTTCTAATTGTCATATTTGTTTTCTATAAATAGGGATCGTTATGGTCACACGAACTTTAAAATTAGGGGATGGGTCATGAAAATAGACCATGTCCTCTTCCATCACCATTAAATTAATAACCAAGGGATGGTCTGTTTACACATGTTTACACATTGTTGGAAACATCTATTTTATGTCTAGACACAACTAGTTGATCCCTTTTTCTTTGCAACTTCCAAATGATTCATGTTTTCTATTCTCATCGCTCATCATGAGATCTCTCATGGTCCTTGGGTTTCCCTTGTGAAATTCACAATAACCTTTCACGGAAAATCTACTAAACCACCACAAAATAACATGAAACCTATAGGTTTAAATGGATACAAAATCTTGAGGCTTTTCCTCACTCACCATAGTTAATCTTCGTATAATAATTTCCAGAAAAAAATGGTTGCCCTCATTTTACTATGCTTTTTGTATCTTGAATGTATTTTTGTCAAATTGTTTTGCATGTGTCCTCATAAAATTTCAAAAAAAATATCATTGTAAATGTTACAAAATTTTAAACCTATCAAATCAGCCATTAAGGATGGTTAATGTTTCCTGCACCGAGTATTTAGGTGGGGCTACACCAAGTGCAATACAAATGATTTAATTTCTTAATAAAATCACTATTCTTATTTGATGTAATATAAGGAAGATACATGAACTCACTCCGCTAAGGTTTCCACTTACTAAAATTAATTTTTTTTGTGACTTTGTGCGACTGTATTGATGTTGGACCCTTCTGGTCCAGACCCTGAGATCTCGCCTGATGATTCAGGTGGTCTTTCACCTCGTCCTCAATAGGTAGCATGTAATAATATGGTATTTGTGTCCCCCTCCTCTCCAAACTCGGATAAGATGTCTCCATTTTTCCTTAATGGGACACTCTCTTTGTAGATTCCTTCCCACATCATTGTTGTGGCTTCTACTTCGAGGGATTTTCCCCTAAATGGAAATCTCATGGGTCCCAGACATCCCTAGGAAGACATCAAAAAATGGGCATGTATGAAATGGGCTCCTTATGGTTCACTTGAGATTGTTTCCATGCCTAATGGTTTCATTTTGTTTACATTCAGCCTCAAGGAGGACTTAGTGCATGCTTTTCTTAGAGGACTATGGTTTTTTGGAAGAAGAGGATTTTACTTACACAAATTGTCCTCAGGATTCAATCCCCAAAATAAAACTATGACTCAAGCTCCAATTTGGGTTCGTTTTTTTGGGACTTATGCTAGAATTTTGGGATTCAGTTCTTATTGAAGGTATTACTCTTTCCAAGGGGTCCTTTATCATCATATATCAGGCCACTAAGGCCAAAACTAGATTTATCCATGCTCATTTTTTTGTAAATGTTGATGTTAGTGGCCCACTACAAAATTATATTGAACTTCTTTTAGATTTTGGGGTGTGGTCACAACACATAGAATATGATTATATCTCTCAAGCTTGTTCAATCTATAAAAGCATTAGTCATATGAATATTACTTTCCCTTCTAAGCCCCAACCCAAGCAAAAAAGATCTAACTCTACTCCTAAGAAAAAGGGTAAATTTGTACCCAAGGTCCTCCCTGAGGATGCTCTAGATATTTACACTTCCAATCCTTTTTTTGTTTTGGAATCCTTAAGAAAGAAGCTCCCGGGAATAAAATGATATTTTAAGGATGTTACAACACATCCCTAAGCTGATAATTGATGACATGAATGAAATAATGACACAACCTTTCTCCATGGAAGAACTCCATGAATCTATATTTACAATGAAGGGGGATAAGTCACTAGGGCTAGATGGATTCCCTGCTACCTTCTTCCAAACCTAGTGGGAAATCATCACAGATGATCTATATGATGGAGTGAATGAATTTTAGAGAATTAAATCTCTTTTAAAAGAGTGGAACACTACCTTTATTACTTTAGCCCCAAAAATCTCTAGGTTATAAATATGTCTCTAACTTTAGACCGATAAGTCTTTGCAACAATACTTACAAGATAATCTTGAAAATGATGGTGCTAAGGTTGAAACCACTGATGAAAAAATTAATTTCTGAATAGCAAAATGGATTAGTGTGTGGTCGTATAATTCAAGGAGGATTTATCACCATCCATGAGGCTATCCATTCTATACAACATGTGAAGATAGCGGGGGATGATTCTTAAATTGGATATACAGACAACATTCGATAGAGTCAGTTGGGTTTTTCTCTTGAGATTACTCAAGAATTTTAGGTTCAGTGACAAGTGGTGCAGTTGGGTTTACACATACATCTCTTCACCTTTCTTCTCAATTCTTGTCAATGGAATTCTATTTAGTTTATTCAAGAGCAGTCGGGGGATTAGGAAAGGTGACCCTCTTTTACCCTTCCTCTTTATCTTAATGGTTGATTCAGTAAGTAGGGCTTTAAAAGCTACCAAACACGTTGATATAATTTTAGGCATCAAAATTACTACTATAACTTTGTTGCTTACCCACACCAATTTAAAGAGTTATAGTTCTCAGGGTTGTAAACTCAGTAGTGAGGCC
>JAHRHJ020000162.1:0-98755 GCA_019776745.2 Taxus chinensis
AAATATGGTTTATTTTATTATGGTAAATACATGGTAGGCAGCCTTATATTGTTTAATCTTGGGCGTACATAATGTTGTACTAACCTGTTTTGGATTTTTATATGAGTCTGAATCAAAAGAAATGTGGATATGGATGATGAATTCTTCCTTGATTTCATTTTAAAGCTGTTTATAGATGAAACTATTCTCGCTACCGAAAAGTGAATTCTGAGTGGATTTTGTAAGTTTCACTCTGAACTGTTATCTTGAATTGTGTTTCGTTTGGATTCCACTGTTAGGACAGTCATGTGGAAAGAAATAGAGATATGAATGAATGACTCGGAAAAATGATCTTTTCTTCTTTCATTTAGTTGGAAATCTGGAATTCGTGAATAATGAATTTTATAGTGCTTAGATGGGAGCAACTATATGCATTGCTGTTCGCTTTCTTGTTTGTACTTGATTGCTTTGAATTTAATATGATGCATGAACTGGAAAGGAAAGTAATGGATTTACATTTCAGTTAGTTTCATCCTTTGCATTTATTATTAATGAAAGGCGTGGAAAGGATAACAGTATGTTATAGGCAGTAATGTTACTTGAATTTCTAAACTTTTACAAATACTGCAATTTGGATACTTGCAACGGTTATGTGGAAAATGGGGACAGCAGTTCTTTGGCTGATTGTGATGATATTTTGATAGTTCAGTTGTTATGCTGATCTTTCTTTTGTGCCTATTTCGTGATTGATGTTTAACTGTCGTTTCATAAAAGCAGGGTTCTTTTATTGAGACAGTTAGTTGAAGCATCTTATTTTAAGGATAAGTGCTTAATATGCTCAGTTCATTGAACTGACCCGTGCAATTCATTTTGCAGATGGAATTTGATTAGAATGAAGACTTGGATGTTTTCTGATGCTTCTTGATTGTTGATGTAAAGGTGAATTGTAATTGTTACTTTTATTCCTCTTTGAGGAATTGTGAAAAGAAGAAAGTATATTCTTCTATCCATGAGTTGTATGGATGTTTTATGTAAACTATGCCCAATCAGCTGGATTGGCAAATGTACAGATTATGACTTGAAATATTGAATACAATTACAAGTGTGATATTTTCAATATTTATATCAGTTTGATATTGTTGTATAAATTGGAAATATAATGTTATTCTTGATTTGGATTGTTTAATTGTCCTTGGATGGATGCTAAATGGAAACTGATATCTATTCTTACCTTAAATGCAACTTTTAAGTTGAAAAATGCAATTAATTCATACTTGGGTAAAGATGAATTATTAATTGACATTAAAAAGGATTAGGAAGAATATGATTCCATAATCTGGATAGGTATTCAGGATTAGCTTAGGAGCTAAGGAATATCAATTTAAACTTGGGAGTAATCGAACTTCGTTTTCGAACCTCCATTAATGATTCTCGTTTGATAAAAAAAATTCAGAATAAAGGATATAGGATAAGTATATCCATAACTAATGGACCTTAACTATATAACGTTAAGGAGAATAAATGAATACATTTCTCAAAAATTAGACCTCGTTTAAATGACGTCTAATAAGTTAGAATTCTGAATTTAGTTGCAGTTGGGAAAATCTTGGCTAAGTTTAATAGGTTAAACTTATTACGTCCGTCGGTAACGGACTGCTTAATCCAATGATTAAGAAGTGAACCAAGTAAGGAAATGCAGCCCTTCGATACGAAGGAGAAGATGCATTGGCAAGACTAATGGACGGATTTAGTCCCTCTTAGCTATATACAACTGTAACGGAAACGAGGATCAAGGGATCAGCGTGGATGCTGAAAGTTGATTTTTAATTATTAAAATCATATCCGAAGTCACCTGAGCAGGATGTGTATTCTCGATGGGAGAATTCCGTAGGACATTGGCATACGCCAGCTACAGCAAGGTGTCTCCATGAAGACGGGGTCTTCATGATGACACACTGTTGTAGCTGACATATCGCAATGCCCTCCTGAATTAAAACATCAAGAATACATAGGCTGAATGTGTAGTTCTATGGACAGGGGATAGGAGTATGATCTGGTATACGGAGTGACTCTGGAATACTAAAGATAACTAGACACAAGGTGTCGTGGGGAAATGACACTGTATGTCTGTGTATCTTTAGTTACTGGGAGTGCCTTCCTATACTCGTTCATATTACTATCTGTAGTTGGAAGTTTAAAACTAACCTAAAACAAAGAGGACTGGTAGGAACTAGGAAAGACCATTCTAGATAACAGATGAAGTGAAGTGAAGGACGTATTCCGTTGATGTGTATCACATCTAGGAATATGATCATGCAAAGCATGTGAAAATCTTTGGCCAAAGTATCGCAATTGTTGGTTTCGTTGTCCTTATCACTTAATTTAAGATGCAGGGTGTCAGATGAATATCAGTAACAGATATTCAGATAGGCTTCTTAAATGGATCACTTCGATAACCGGAAACGGTTATGAGAACAGGTATATATAATATACCATGCATAAACAAACATGAAGGATCGGTTGTTGCCGAGTCATGAACATGAAGGATCGGTTGTTGCCGAGTCATGAAATGAAGGATGAAACGTTGAAACTCCGAGCCATGAAAATGGAAGATCGGTAGTTCCTCGAGTCATTTACAGCAGCATATAGAATCTGTTATAAGATTGAATGGCATTGAATGTGTGTTCCATATTGTAAATATGTGAACAGGGAACATTCGTTTTAAAAAGAAATTGTGTGAACCAAACTGTGTTGTTTGGGCAGAGAACAATTATTAAAACTTGAACGTGTGTTTGAATTTTATAATTCATAACAGAGAACGTTATCAAAAAAAAAAAATATTTCCCTTGTTCTGGTATTTTAAAATGGGGATGTTACATCTTGGTATCACTTGCTCCTTTTGAAGGTTGTAGCTCTTGGACCTCCCCATGAGCACCACGATATCCTATAAGGTTTACATTTTCTTATTGAACAGAAAATGGTCAGGGATCACAGACTTTAGGAATGCTGCATAACCTATTTTACAGGGTGGAGAAGCAGCAAACTGCCCAAAAGCTGGATGAAATCCTTGCTGCCCTATTTAATACGAGGGATCGTTTGACTGTACTGGAACAACAGCTCAATGGGCAATGAAGAGGCTAAAATGAAGCTGAAATAAATGATCAGCTGCCTCCTATGGACAAATCAATGGATCCAATCCAGGTGTTCAAGATTTTGGTTATAATGTAATTTTTCCTAATCCCCCTGAATTGATTTAAAAGGTGCAAGATTAGCATATCTGAACTTACAAATGGATGCTTATAAAGAGAATAAGTCCTCCAAAGTCTTGATGGAACAACTCTTGGGGATTCGGAGCGTTGATTAATTTGTGCTCAGTGAAATGGAGAAACCTACTTTTCAATAAGAAACTTCTTTGAAGAGACTAAAGCGACTATGGGGAGCATATCAGCTTTCATTCATGAAGCTTCATCCTGGTGGGACAACCGTAAGGTGTTTTGAGCTAATTTATTGTCAAAATCAGACATAACTTGGATCAATTTAAGGGTTATTTTAGGCTAACGATGGCTGCCTCAACTCTATTTTGATAGGAAAATGACTGAATTTCAGAACTGGTCGCAAGGAAGTCTGTGGCCTGACGGAATTTGGGAACAACTGATAATTTACTAAACTCCTTAAGTATGTCCGCAGTACCAAGTGTGTTGACGAGAAGTTCAGAATACGGAAATTCATAATGGGACTGAATCCACTTCTGAATTTAAAGTGGCATTGAAGTGGCTCTGCCTTCCATCACCCAATCACCATGGATGGGGTTGTTGAAAAAGCAATCAGACAGGAACTGGAAATTGGGTACCAAGTTTCAAACATATCTGCTCACAGGGAAGAGATAAGGGTCAGATTCCCAATCCTTCTTCGTCTCTATGCACCAAAAAAGGGGTCACCATGGAAAAGGTTTGGTGTCCAAAAAACAAAATTGTTGTGGCTCCACAACAAGAAACCTGTGATGAATAGACCTGTAAATAGCGTAGCGGAACAGCTTCTTCAATAGCTAATGGCATTGATGACATCAGAAGTCCTATGGAAGCCAGAATGATAACTTTAAGGCTGGTAACAGATTTGAGCCTAGAAAAGGGCCCTCTGGAGGATGCTTCAACTTTGGAAAGGACCACTATGCGAATCCCTGTCGATTTTGAAGAAGGATGATCAAGTGACAGCAGCATAGGATACATGCTGCAGTGGCTAACATCCAAGCTGAAAAGCAACTTGACGCCTATAGAAATCCTTACGGGTAAGTTATTCGGTAAGCCTGTAGTTGTATCTTTTTGATACTTGTATCTATAGAATGTTTTATTTCTGCTGATTGCCTTGAAGGCCCATTAAAAATAAAGGCTGCAAGAATGGATAAAACATGGACCTTGCATTATGGGAATAATGCTTGTCCATACAGTCGAAATGTGCCTTTTATAGGCAATTCTTGAACTGCAATGGTTTCTCCAAGAAGATCAAAACTTGTATGTCGCTCCCAAGGATCATATGAAATCATTATTACAGTTAACTGGTTGGACTGAACATAAGGCAAAGGTTGACTGTTATGCAAAAACAAATCTGTTGCCTTGATGACCTACAGATAAGCATCCAGTCATGAATCAAGGTAGAAAACGGGAAGTTGCAGTCTTCAGGAAACTGACTAATTATGAAACAAGAGGGCAAAAGAATGGATATACTTACCAGGCTGCACTCACTTTGTATGCAGTAAAAATGACAGATTTAAATACAGATGTTGGAAGATAATGATTTCATGGAAAGATATCCACCTTGTTGAGGGATTCTAAGTGATGTATTTCCGGGGGAATTGCCGGGTCTTCATCCAGCAAAAGTGAGAGGTAGTGCACTTGACTTCACAATAGAACTTCAAACCAGGAACGAAACCCATATCATTAAGGCACCTTATAGAATGACTACCATTGAGTTGGTAGAGTTGAAGGCTCAGTTACACATAGAACTTGACTAAGGGGCTGATCAGACCTGAGATCTCACCTTGGGGAGCGCCGTGTAATTCCTTCGTAAAGAAAAAGGATGGCACCTTGAGGTTGGTGCATTGATTAATGTCAGAATGCTGAACAATGTTGCAACTATCCAAAAATGATACCCACTTCCAAGAATCGATGATCTGTTTGATCAGATGCGAGGAGCATCAGTTTATTCAAAAATAGATCTGCGATCAGAATGTACCATGCAAGCTGAGAATAAAACACTCACGCAGAAAGTCAACTAATCTCCAGTTGGAGAATAACCGATGTCGGTTCATTACTTTCCTAACAATGATTTGCCGTTTATAGGCGACCGATGTCGGTCCCTACATAACCTGTCAATTCACCGATGTTTTCTAGAAAGTTTGATATAACATGCAACTAGAAGTATTGAGCTCCACAACTCAAAAGCCTCTCCCACTTGGAGATAAATTACTGCAATATACCTATACAACGTCATTCTTGGATCCTTTCCTCCAGCATATTTGTGGGTTTGAATTCCTCATGATCAAGTCCAAACCGAAGACCATACAAAAGTGGAGTGTAGCTCTAAATTAATTATTTTTCTAATGGCTAAAGTTACCAACAGGATTCGTTTTGGTTTTCATTGTATGAATCTTCTCCAGTTTCAACTGCCCATTTCCAATACATCTGAACATTATGAAGTGCCAATAGTACCCTCCAACTGATCTTATGTGTTTTGTTAGGAATTTATAAGAAAATGCCCTCCACATGACCTTCTTTGCCAAAATGAATTGTACTCTGACAAATGTCACCTGAATAATTTACAATCATCCTTCTCCTTTCCCAACTCTTCCATGAATCTGCTCATCCATATCATCTCTTTGCTAGCCTCTGTAGCTGCGACATACTCTGCCTCTGTAGTAGACAAATCTACAACCTTCTACAATGTCGATATCCAACTAATTTCCATCCGACCTACTGTGAAAATATAGCATCTAGTACCCACTCATATCTATCATCCTGAAGATCTCCAACCAATCTAAATCATCATAGCCACATAAATAAATATCTAAACCTCCATAGCATAACTCACATGCTATATGTCCCTCTCAAATACTTGAGTATCCATTGGACTACTTTCCAATTCTCTTTACTTGGATTGACCATAAATCTACTCACAGCTCCCACTGGGGACTTATGTGTAAAATTTCTGGTCTGGTACATACCCTAGCATACATGAGACTACCAATTGCTAAAGCATATGGTAACTTGTGTCATGTATTTGACCTCCTCATGTGATGTAAGGACACTGATATTTTCTCAATTTGAAGTGTCCAACTATAGGTGTACTTACAGGTTTTAAATTCTTCATTTTATGGGACCTATCTAACACATTGAGTTAGATATAATCATCTCTTAAGATAAATAGATTTTCTTTTCTTCTTGTCTTTGTGTATTTGCATATCAAGGATTCTTTTTGAAGCTCCTAAATCCTTCATTTAGCAAATGTGTGAGCTAGCTTTTCCTTAAGCAGTTTCATCAATAGATCCTGCAATAAGCATATCAACCACATACAATAACAAAATAATATAGATCCCATTTTGAAGCGTCTTAAAATAAAAACAATGATCAGATTCACATCTTAAGTAACCATGCTCTTGCATGAAACTATCAAACCTCATCTTACCATTTCATTGGAGCTTTTTTGAGCCCATATAGGCTCTTTTTCAACCTACACACTAACTTCTCCTTGAGAGAAACCCTTGACTTCATACCTAAACGACTACTACAGGATATTGTAGACACCCTAATTTCACATCTACACTAAATCAATTAATTCCCCTTCCTCATTTCCCACAAAAATACACTTTGAATTAATCAAATATAATTTGATTAATTATCAATTTCAAAATCCAAAAAAATAACCCAATCCTCACTAAATGTCATTATTCTCCATGTTTTTCTATTATTGAATTAAAAATTCAAATTTAAATCCTCACCCACCCTTCGTGGTCCCCACTCACCTAGAATTCTCCACTTATGAATTAAAAATATAATTAAAATCATCACCCATTTTTTGTGGCCCTCACTCATCTAATCTTGCCCACATTTTCAAACCATGATTACTTAAATTACTCTAAGTTAATCAATCCCCCAGGCTATAAATACAACCTTACCCCTCCCCTCTAAGGACACGTAGAATAAGCTTGAATGCCTTATCTAAGTTCTTGCATCCTTTGAGCAAAGAACATCCTTCTGCCTCGTTCTAATGCCCAAATAGCCTCATAATCCTTTTTCCCATCTAGTGCAAAGTAAGAGGATCGTTGCTGCAGGAAGGCCTTGCTCCGTCTTGAAGAAAAGCACCTACATATCACACAATCAGGGATCAATCCAAGTTTTCTAGCCCATTCCGAGGTTTGATACAGAACGCGAAGGAGGAGGTATGATTATTGGTATTTTACTTCCTTATTAGTAGTGTATTTTGCTTAGCCTACATTCTGACACGACGGGTTACTTTCGATCTGTTACCATTAATTTCCCAATTTGTGGTTTTATTTTTTCTTTGTTTATTATTGTTCGTTATTATTTCCTTTTCTGTTCTTTATGGCCTTCTTTGGTTAACCTTCACGGTTTGGGTAGTATTTTTGTTGTGCGGTGTCTTGTGGTGTATCTACAGGTTATAACAATAATGAAACTATGACGCATCCTATCTTTGATCTCCTCGGTGCTTGGTGTTTAGTTCCCAGTTCTAATTTTTCTATTCACTTGTAATCTGTAGAAACATATGAACTAGTCATTAATTTATCATCTTACTGTCATGGGACAACCAATCTGGAAAATGCATTTATTTATTTATTTTTGCTAAAATAACTGCTTTTGTAGGAAGCTTATTATTATTATTATTATTTACCTTAGCTCATGTTCACCTAGGTACATTATTTACCTTTATTGTATTTATCCTCACCCACTTATGTGTGTGGATATTTCTTTTTATTTATTTAGATATTAGGGGGATATTATCTAGTTGTTAGGTATAGTTATTTCCTTGATCTATGGTATCTATGGTCTTGACTAGATCCTTGATGTCTAGTTCTCTCATAAATCTATGGACTTGACTAGTTCTTTGATGACTAGTTCTTTCCTTGATTTATGGCTTGATCTATGACCTTGACTGGTTCTTAGATTGTTATTCCTTTCCTATATAAGCAAGGCCCATTCTCATTGTATTTCATTGAGTTCCATAATAATATATGATATTGTTGCTCATTTGTTTGCAAAGGTTTATGTAAAGTTATTCTGGTGAATTACTTTCATCTTATTGATTGTGGTGTTTGATTAGCATCTGTGTTCTTGGCTTGGTACGATCTGGTTATCATTCCTTTTATGGTATCAGAGTAGGAGATTGCTATTGACATCCGTCTGTAAGTTTTATTTTGCAAACATTTTTTGTATATTCATATATTCGGGATTTTTCCAAATTTTGTTGTTGCATGAGTTTTTATGCAAAACAGATCCTTCCATTGGATCCGGAAGGTGGAAAAACCCTAAGATCACTGTAAACTCGACCATGAGGTATGGTCATATGGTTTGAGGGCTTAAAGCTTGTGATTCCTACTAGTAGGTTCTTAACAGTCATCGGGATTCTAGGAATCTTTAATTTTATTTTCTTAGAAGGGCAGTTAGATGTGACTTTCTTGAAAATAGCGACACGCCCCAGAAAGTAAAGCCAACCCATTGAAATCCTTAGCCCTTAGTCATATTTGTGTGAGGGGCTTAAAGCTTGTGATTCCTACTAGTAGGTGCTTAACTATAACCCCCCTTTCATTTTATTTGTGTTGAAGGCAAGAGCATTTTATTTGTTTTAGTGGCAACTAAAATAAATAATAGAGAATAATATTGAAAAGCTTGTAACTTTTGATCGGTAACTCGGTTTTGAGTGCCTTTTTTACAAAAGAACTTGTTTTTCCATGCTCTTTCCATTGGAAATATTTATTTTGAGAATTGCACTATAATTATAAAGTGCCATATTGTAACACGCACTCATTATAAAGTGCCAAAATCTTGGGGGGCTCTTGTTGCATTGCTTGGGGGTCTTGTTGCATTGCTTGGTTCTTGCATTTCTTTTGGTGTTTTTTTAGGATGGCATCTACTTCAATATTATATCATGTTGAGCCATTAAAAACACATAATTACCACACATGGAAACCAAGAATGGAAACAATAATTAAGGAAAGGATTATGGGCTTTAACTTCTTCAGAACAACCAGTGTTCACTAGAGAATATGAGAAATTTCAGTACCAGTGCAAATTTGATGAGTGTATGGGTTTGATAGGAACTTATGTAAGTGACAGTATTTTATTTCATTTGGAAAAATGTGACTCTCCTTTCAAAATATGGGAGAAATTAGAGGATTTATTTGGTAAGGTGGATCATATGAGAGCCATGCAACTTGAAATTGAGATCACCTCTCTTAATCCTGAAGATTTTCCAACAATTATAGACTATCTTACCAAGTTCAAGCATTTGTTGACACAGTTGAAGGGGAGTGGAAGAGATAAGAAAGATGAAGAGTGTGTTTACTTGATTCTATCCAAGTTGAGAGGACCATTCCAAATTTTTGCTTCTACCTTTTTCTCTAGCATGGATGCCTTAGGTGACACATTCAAAATTGTGGGACTTAGAAACATTTTGTGAAAGACTTACTAGGGAAGAATCAAAAATTCACCTTGAGTCTTCAGATGCATCATTCAATCCATAATCCTAAGGGCAAGGGAAAACAAAATCTACCCTAAAACCAAATCCACACCTTCTCCATCTCAAAATGCTCCTAAACCAAAAGAAAACAACTCTATTCTAAGGAGTCAATAACCAAAGAATAAGTCTAGCCTTCTTTCATGCTCTTTTTGTGGGGGTAGTAATCATGAAGAAAATAGGTGTTATAAGTGAATGCAAGCCTTAGAGGATGCAGTCAAGAAACACAAAATTTCTATCTCCACTCCACCTCCTTCTAATCAGCATGCCAAAACACTTAATGTTGTTGGAGATCTCAGTCACCACTTGTAGAAATTGGGTTATAGATTCTGGTGCTTCTCATCACATGACTTCTTCCAAGGAGTCTTTTGTTTCTCTAGGTTTGAGTTCAAACTTCCAAAATTGAGGTTGGAGATTCTTCCTTTCTGTTTAGGGAAAATGTGATATACAACTTGATGGTTGCAATATCCAAGATGAACTATATGTTCCTAACATCACTACAAATTTACTTTCTGTTGATCAAAATTTTCAAGGGATCTTATGGAATATCAACACTTAGGGATCACAATTGACTTGGTGCAAAAAATGCAGAATGGGTTTTGTTGGAATCTATTGACTAATTTCTCATGGTATTTTGATCATAGTTCAAGACTATATCACTTTGAGGTTTTAAGGACATTCTTCAGGGACAGAGATTTCATTCTCATGCAGATTCAGAGAGTAATGGGACACTTTGACATGAAAGATTTGGACATCAATGTATTTTATATTTGAATAGTTAATCTCAGATGAAGACGCTAGATGGTCTTCCTAGAGTTTCCTTTGTTTGAGGGAGTTTACTGATGGTTCTTCCATTAGGGAAACAAAAGTTAAGATCTTTTCCTGTAAGAATTGAGATGGTTGGAGATTCATTCTTTCCACTTAAATTCAATAAACAGATTTCACAATGATTTTTGAAAATCACGGTTGACTTTCGGATAAGGATGCAGGTACTATTTCATCCAGTTGTCAATTACCTAAGAGATTTTTACTCTTAAAAGTATTCTTAAACATCATTTCTTTTTTACACAATCTTCAGTGGCCTTGGTTGTTAACAATCTTGTTATCAGAAATTAAACTTATGGGGGGATTTTTCAATTGAGTTTTCATCTATTCTTTTGAGAGTTAAAGAAATCCGAAACCCAAAAGTCTATTTAAAACATTGAAGTGACTTTGGGATTTCAAAATTTTTGAGGACACATCCAAGTTGAGCAACAGAGTTAAGTAGTTTTGCAAAAACTTCTCCGTAAATCCAAAAGTATGAAATTTAACATTTCAGTTTGTGATTTCAAACTTTGAAGATATTTGAAAAATCCAACAATAAATATCCAAATTTTTTATTTGATATTTGGATCCAATGTGAGTCTAAAAATCCACAAATTGGAGAAACTTTGGAGCTTCATTTTTTCCAAGAATTCCTGGATCATCTAGTTTGTCATGCAGAAAAACATATTTTCACAAATTCCAGAATGTAATCCTCCATGACTAAATCAACTCCTCCATTTTCCCTGACAATTATAGACTATGTTTACCAAGTTCAAGCATTTGTTGACACAATTGAAGGGGAGTGGAGTGGAAGATAAGAAAGATGAAGACATTTACTTGATTCTATCCAAGTTGAGAGGACCATTTCAAATTTTTCTTATACCTTTTTCTCTACATGGATGCCTTATGTGACACATTCAAAATGCCTAACTTAGAAACATTTTGTGAAATACTTACTAGGGAAGAATTCAAACTCTCTCACCCTGAGTCTTCTACCTCTCAAAAGGAATTAGTTGCATATAATCCTAAGGGGAAGGGAAAACCTAAAAATTAAAACCAAATCCACCCCTTCTCCATCTTAAAGATCTCCTAAACCCAAAGAAAACAACTCTAAATCTAAGGAGTCTTCTAAATCCAAGAATAAGTCTAGCCTTTCATGCTCTTTTTGTGGGGGTATTAATCATGAAAAACATAGGTGTTATAAGTGAATGCAAGCCTTAGAGGATGCATTCAAGAAACACAAAATTTCTATCTCCACTCCACCTCCTTCTAATCAGCATGGAAAAGCACTTAATGTTGTTGGAGATCTCAGTCACCACTTGCAGACAATTGGGTTATAGATTCTGGTGCTTCTCATCACATGACTTCTTCCAAGGAGTCTTTTGTTTCTCTAGGTTTGAGTTCTACTTCCAAAATTGAGGTTGGAGATTATTCCTTTCTTTCTGTTGAGGGAAAAGGTGATATACAACTTGATGGTGGCAATATCCAAGATGCACTATATGTTCCTAACATCACTACAAATTTATTTTTTGTATATCAAATTTTTCATTCTGGTCAAGGGAAAACAGTGACTTTTACACCACATGGGGTAGAAGTAAGAACTTTGTTGGAGCCTTATTCACTTGTTGCTTAGGGTATTGTTGATCATAGTTCTAGACTATATCACTTTGAGGGTTTTGATGACACTTTCTTCTATAGGGACAAGATTGGTTTCTCATTCAGATTCAGAGAGTAAGCTTTGACATGAAAGATTTGGACATCTCAATTACAGATATTTGAAGGAGTTGAGCACTAATGGTATGGTAGACGGTCTTCCTAGAGTTTCTTGTCTTGAGGGAGTTTGTCATGGTTGTGCATTAGGGAAACAACACCAAGATCCTTTTCCTAAGAATTTGTCTAAGAGAGCTTCTTCACCACTTGAGCTTGTGCATAGTGACTTGATGGTTTTTCCTACCCCATCTTTCAATGGAGCTAAGTATGCACTTACATTTATTGATAATTTCTCGAGGCGTACTTGGGTTTATTTTCTCAAGTAAAAAAGTGATGTTTTTTCACACTTCAAAGTCTTCAAGGCTTTGGTCGAGAAACAATCTTCTAGTAGCATAAAGAACCTTCACACTGATAATGGGGGGGAGTACTTCAGCAATGAGTTTTCTAAATTTTTGGCAACTCAAGGCATTATTCACCAGCATTTTGTTCCTCATACTCCACAACAGAATGGATTAGCAGAAAGGAAGAATAGAACTTTGAAGGAAATGGCTAACTGTATGATGCATTCTAGAGATATACCTCCTATCTATTGGGCAGAAGTAGTTAATTGTGCTAACTACATTCAGAATCACACACCACACAGAGCACTTGAGCATTTGACTCTAGAGGAAGCTTGGTCCAACACTAAGCCAGATGTCTCATTTTTTCGAGTCTTTGGGAGCCATGCTTGGGCCTTTGTGCCAAAGAAGAAAAGGAAAGCTTTGGATAAGAAGAGTAAACCCTTGATCTTTGTAGGGTATTGTGAGGACATGAGAGCTTATCATCTTTTAGATCCTGATACACATGATGTTATTTTTCAAACACATGTTCAGTTTGATGAGTGCATTTCACTCCTCATGATTTTTCATATTCTTCCACTCCTTCTTCTTGTTCATCTCATCTTGAGGATCCTTTCTTTGAAGAGATTGATGAGGATGTTATAGATGTCATTGAGGATCCTATTCCCACTGATTCTATCACTATGCCTAAGTGGGCTCGTACTACAGTTTCTGAGGCAACACCTTTCATAGAGGATCTTCCACCCACTAGGCATCATCACACACATTCTACAGGTTCTGGATTTTGTGTCAGGCAGTTTCTGAGGATCCACAGTCTTTTTCAAAGGCTCATGGGATACAGGAGTGGGATGATGCGATGGACAGCTGAGTATTCTTCTTTGATGAAGAATCATACTTGGGATTTGGTATCTCTTCCTAAAGGAAGAAATATGGTTAGGTGTAAGTGGGTATACCAAACCAAATACGCAGCTGATGGGTCCATTGACAAGTATAAGGCTCGTCTTGTTGCAAAGGGTTTTTCAAAAGTTGAAGGTATTGATTACTCTGAGACTTTTGCACCCGTTGCCAAGATGGATTCTGTATGCCTTGTACTTGCTATTGTTGCATCACAGGGGTGGCCCGTATACCAGATGGATGTGAAGAGTGCCTTCTTACATGGAGATCTACAAGAGGAAATATACATGGAGCAACCGGACTGGATTTGTTTAGGATTCTTCTCTTGTTTGTAGGCTCCGAAGGTCTCTCTACGGTCTCAAACAAGCCCCTCGGGCTTGGTATGAGAAGATGGATTCTTTTCTTCTATCTACTGGTTTTGTTCATTGCCACTCCGATCATACAGTGTATCTCCAACATGTTGGTGAGGATATTGTGATACTTGTCTTGTATGTTGATGATCTGTTACTTACTGGCAGCTCTTCTTCCCACATTCAGAGTATTCAGAGGGCTCTTTCTACACAGTTTGACATGACAGATCTTGGGCTATTGCATTATTTCCTTGGTTTGCATAGATTTCTCAGACAGATTCAGGGATTCATTTGAGTCAGCAAAAGTACACCCATGATCTTCTTAGGTGCTTTGATATGGCTGATTGCAAGCCAAGTCCATCTCCTTTTCAGTCTGGAGTTACTCTTACATCCACATGTACCACACCACTTTGTGATCCTACATTGTATAGGCAGTTGGTTGGGAGTCTCATGTACTTGACCCATACTCACCCTGATATTTCATTTGCAGTAGGGCTTGTATCTCGGTTTGCACATTCTCCTCATAGTAGTCACTGACAGGCTGCTAAAAGGATTTTGCACTATTTGCAGGGCACTTCCCACTTTGGCCTACACTACACTAGGGGTTCTACTCAGTTGGTTGGGTATACAGATTCAGATTGGGTAGGTTCTATTGATGACAGGCGTTCCACTTCTGGCTATCTTTTTTATCTTGGCTCTTCTCCAGTTGCTTGGGCATGTAAAAAGCAACAGGCTATTGCACTTTCATCTTCAGAGGCAGAGTACAGGGCAGCAGTTACAGCGAGTCAGTAGATTCTTTGGCTTCGACAGTTATTGACAGAGTTTGGATTCCCATAGGATTCACCGACTGTACTTTGGTGTGACAACCAAAGTGCAATTCACATTTCTCGCAACCCAGTTGAGCACCAATGGACCAAGCATATTGAGATACACATCCACTTCATTCGTCAGCACATTCAGGATGGAGTTCTTTGCTTGGAGTACATTCCGACTCAGCAGCAGGTTGCAGACATCTTTACGAAGCCTTTTGCATCACCTCGCTACCTTGAGTTGTGTGGAATGCTTGGGGTTTCGGAAGTTGTTCTTGGGGGGTGTTCGTGAGAACATCTTCCTTCTTCTTCTTCTTTCTCTTTCCTTCTAGCAGGATTCTTTCCTTCTTTTGGTTTGATATTTCTTCATGGATATATTGTACATGAGTACCTCATCAGGCCTAGTTGTCGGGACTCATACTGTGGACATGCCACTTCTATTTTGGCCCCTAGCTTCACTTGAGGGGGGGTGTTAGAGTAGGTATTTACCTTAGCTCATGTTCACCTAGGTACTTTATTTACCTTTATTGTATTTATCCTCACCCACTTATGTGTGTGGATATTTCTTTTTATTTATTTAGATATTAGGAGATATTATCTAGTTGTTAGGTATAGTTCTTTCCTTGATCTATGGTATTGACTAGTTCTTTCCTAGATCTATGGATTGACTAGATCCTTGATGTCTAGTTCTCTCATAAATCTATGGACTTGACTAGTTCTTTGATGACTAGTTCTTTCCATGATTTATGGCTTGATCTACGACCTTGACTGGTTCTTAGATTGTTATTCCTTGCCTATATAAGCAAGGCCCATTCTCATTGTATTTCATTGAGTTCCATAATAATATATGATATTGCTGCTCATTTGTTTGCAAAGGTTTATGTAAAGTTATTCTGGTGAATTGCTTTCATCTTATTGATCGTGGTGTTTGATTAGCATCTGTGTTCTTGGCTTGGTTAGGTAAAAAACAGATTTTGAAGGGATCAAGAACCCTGAATAGACGAAAGTATGCGATCTTTCCTCAAAGCTTCGAAAAAACAAGAGAGGACCAGAAAGAAATTCAGATTTAATTTATAAAAACCTCACGCGTATGCTTTTGCTCACACGTCAAGGGGGGGTGAATTTTTGGGTCATTAGAAACGTTAGGCCACCCGAGCTCCACAAAATTTTTTTTTTATTTAATTTTTTGTCTTACATTTCAATTTTCCACGACAACACTTCTAGGTAAGTGTTTTCACACTCTTCTTTCGTCATTTTGAATTTTTTGTGAAAAAAAATCATTATGATCTATTTCAAAATCATGATTAATTGCAATAATTATTAACATTTAAAAATAAAACCTATTCCAATTGTATCCACGTATGCTTTTTTCTTGCACCTTCGAGCGATCTGGAAGACTAGAAATGGTCACAATTTTTTTTAGTTTCTTGTTCTAACATTACAGGATCCTCTAGCTTTATTTTCCAATTGATTTCAATCATTATTTTCCTTTGTCATATTATTAATATTTATTTGGTCGTTGGTTGTGTATGCTCTTTTCCTTGCGCCTTTGAGCGTATCTGGAAAATAAAAAATAACCACGATCATTTTTTTAACATTTGTTTGTAGGATAACTACTAATTTGTTTTCTGTAGGACAATCCATCATCTGGAGGATATTGTCAAAAAAAGAACACACAAAAACAACATAAGATCCCATTGTAAAAATACCACCATTCAAAGAAAATTGCCTAAAACAAAAAAAGGTACACGCTCATGGTACCTCAATTATATTTTGCTGGTGATTTATTTCAAGTTGGAAAGAACACTATGATTTTATCACTTTATCATTTTGTTTTAGCACGTATACGAGGTGGATTTCATCACCACCAAAGCTACACCAATGACGTGGACTTGACTACCACACACCAACTTAGCATTTGCATCTACATTGCATCTTTTAATGACCTAGTCTCATCATCAACGTTCAATATTTACCTCGCCCCTGCTCTTCACTTACAGGTAATGTTGTCATACAGTAGCACATGCGAGTCACGCCTAAATAGCTGTAAAAATGAAGCCTGGGCATCATCCTTGTAAATCATTAGAGGAGTTATAAGGACACCATACATATTCAATCCCTCCATCACCTTCCACCTTTTCACAAAAACCTATGTTGTTCAAGAACGAGGTGATTCACTCCTAAACATGAAAGTAAGAATTAGTGAGTCTCCTCCAATGCTCTAAGGGTTCCCCATACCAATTATGTCCCCGTATAGAATTAGGTATATTAGGACTAGGGTATATCGGAGAATACATCTTTTTGGAGTAATTAGAGCTTGCATCCACCATATCACTAACATACTTGTACCTGATTGGCATGAAACAATGATCATTCTTGAAGAATTTACCTCCTAAGCCAAAAAAAATTGGATCCACATGATTGCTTGCTTATTTGTAAACAAAATATTTTAGCATTGTTTCGAGAATCATAAAAGGTTGGCTACATATCAATGTGTTCATTATAACCTTTCAAACCCTAGTTGTGTTCCAATTAAAAAAGTCAAATTCATGCTTTCTCAACCAATTACAATACCAAGCAAAAACATCTAAACAATCCAACAACACAGACCAAAACATTACACCAATTTCATTAGCTCAACCTTCAGCCAACATTACATCTACCATAACTTGTCCTTGGCTATATCCAACTGATATTAAGTGACTAGCATTCACTCCCCATATGTCAATTGTCAAAACATCCTTCATAGCTTGTTTCTAGCTATATCAAACTAATATTGGGTGACTTGTTTGAGTTCAATCATTATTTTGTCCACCATCACATGTTTATCTAAATCACATCCAACACAAATCCTTTCATAACTTATTTTGATTTATATCACAACCATATTAAGATTAACCTATTCAGGTTACTTTCCCTGTCAACAATCTTGAGTTTATTTAAGCCAAACCAATCAACATCTTCATCATAGCTTATTTGAGCTATATCCTCATTTGTATCGAGTACTTTGTTTAAGTGTAACTCCTTACATTGTCTTTTGATAAGCTTGTTTAAGCCAAACCAAACCATTTTCATTATAGAATGTTCGAGCTATCGCATATTTCTCCCGCGTATCTTGTTTAAGCTTACTCCTTATAGCCTTACTTGTTAACTCAATTGAGTCAAAATAAAGATCACAATCAATAGGTTGAGTTCTTCATTGCACCTTTCTCTGTTCTCCCTCTCTTTTAACCACGATGAATTCACAAAAAAAAATCACACAATGAGCTATTAGAACAAATTAATAAGATGACAACACAACTCTCTCATATGGCTACCCAAACTAGTGAATGATCACCCAAAAGGCCAATCATACAACCTCACGAAGACATTAGTTTGTGTAAAGTACAACGTCAGTTTACCCCCCTTGGAGAAAGTCCTCTCTAGTGTTTTTCATCAACTAAAAGAGGCTAAACTGATAAGATAATCCAATTTACAAAATCCTTTGTCAAAGGGGAAGCTAAACCATGTTGGTACAAACCTAACACATACTGTGACTTTCATCGTATTGATGGTCATCACACAGATAAATGTGTGTGATTTAAGAATTACGTCCAAGACTTAATTGACAATGACATCATCTTTGTAGAACTTGATGGCAACCGCTCTTGCAACCAATGACACATCCAATACCACAACTTTCCATGAAGAGCTTACTACTGTCGAAACTCCTATATATATTGAAATTCCATGAGATCATGATGACAACAGTCAAGCCTCTCTAATTCCAAAGCAATCCATATCTTCTTCAAATTTCCTTCCATTAGTTCAAACATACATTGAACCTCTTTTGGACAACAACATTCTTCCAACATCTACTGAGCACTTGAACTTATTTCAAGACTCTCTTTCAACCCAAAAATACATTGAACCTGTTTTGGACAACAACATTCTTCCAACATCTACTAAGCACTTGAACTTATTTCAAGTCTCTCTTTCAACCCAAACATACATTGAACCTGTTTTGGACAACAACATTCTTCCAACATCTACTAAGCACTTGAACTTATTTCAAGACTTTCTTTCAGCCCAAACATACATTGAACCTGTTTTGGACAACAACATTCTTCCAACATCTACTGAGCACTTGAAATTATTTCAAGACTCTCTTTTAACCCAAACATATATTGAACCTGTTTTGGGTGACAACATTCTTCCAACATCTAACGAGACCTTGACCTCGTTTCAAGATCCATTTCAAACCTTGATATTACTATAGACACTACAGAAGAGGTTCCATCAATAGGTACCATTAAGTTTGATTCCATTATTCCAATATTGGATCTTATGCCTAACATCTCTAGCCTTGTTTTTGAAACATAACCACATCGAGTTTGGACACTTGCGACAATACAACCTATCGTGTCCATCAATGCTTTCACGATCAATCTGTAGGCATCTCATCACTAATTATTCTCACCTGCCAAGACTTCTATGTGCATACATTCTATGAGGTAATTATACCCAGGAATATCTTTACATAACCGTTTCCATATTTAATCGTGAATCTATCCTCAAAACAATCAATTAATGGACAAATAGAAGCAACAAACCAAATAACACAAACCATCATTGTCAACACACGTGGAATCTATTGGCTTAACCAAATCTATCCCACTCTTTGGGCTTACTGCACATCTTTTCACACACCTACCGGAGCCACTCCATTCCCCTTTATTTATGGTTGGGAAGCTATTTTACATGTCAAGGTTGAATTTCCATCCTTCATTATATCCTTCAAAGATGTAATCAATAAGATTATTATCGACACTCACACCTTAATGAACTCAAGCTTCTTGATGAAAAATGACTTAAAGCCCTAGATCATCTTCAAGTATATCAAAATAGGCTACGACATAGCTACTATAAAAAATTCAAACCTAGAAAATTTAAGGTCAATGATCTCATTCTCAAAGAAAATCGAAAGAACACACCCAAAGAACAAGACAAAAAAACAAATTTGAGCCCAACAAAATCATACATATTTTTGGGTTTGGAGCTTATAAATTGGCCATTGACACATGCCAAGTCCTTGAAAAACCCATGAATGCATTCCATTCAAAGAAATTCTATTCTTGAAAGCACTCTCTATTCCGGGAAACAACAACGTGTACATTGTTCCTTCTGTCTTGCTTATCTCCGAATAAATTTATTCATTTCCATTAGCAGACATTTTCATTATCAAAATCACATCTTCATATTTATCATCATAGATCCTATTAAGTTTGTGAGTATCATACTTCTTATAATATCTCTCGTTTTCAGTCGCTTTCACCTATGGTCATACCTAGAAGCTTACTGATGGTAATATATTCCCTTTAAAGACATTCTCTCTTTCATAACAAAGCTCTAAACTTATTTACCTAGTTCATTTGGTCATTCAATCTCAGTCTTCAGTGTTAAACCCTTGCGCCCTACTAGTCGTGTGGGGCTGAGATTGGGGGCAGATGTTCCTTCACAAATACAAAGCACTATTGTAAAAATCTATCAATTCAATACCTTATGGATAATTCATCATCACATATTTCATTCTTCATAGTCTTTGGTGTTGAGCCCACACTTCTTCTTGGTAGTATGAGATTGAGAATGGAGGAAGGTGCTTTTACTCTTCTACATCTTCTCTTTGGTGATAAACCCTTTGCCACTTACAAGTGGCATGGGGTAACGCGTATAGGGTCATTATCATAAAATCATAAAAACATTGCAAAATATTCAAAAACAAAACAAAAAAGACAAAGAGGGAATTCACTCACATATATTTTACCTTTGATGATGATCACTTGCTTCTCACTAGTAGCATGGGGCAAGGCATAGGGAGTCATTTCAAAAATACAAAATATCTATACAGTGCTTGCAAATTATAGAATCCTCAAATAAGTAATTGAAATGCCTAAGTGAAGAGAGAACTATCCCTTCCCCTCATATCTTACCAATCAGCAGGCCACATAATTATCTAAGCCTAACACGTGACTCATAACAGTGAAAGCCATTTTTGAAACTGGTTCAGTTCCGTTATGAAGAATGGAGTCACAATTTCCCAAAGGGATTGTTGTTAGCATTTATCTCTATATTCATTATTTAACTCATATGTCCTTCTTGATTCTTGATGATGAGCTCACGCATCTTACTAGTTATATGGAGTCAAGAATGAATTTAGACTTCTTTTCATCATATCATCACCACCATATCATGCCAGTGGAAAGAGAATTTGTGTTATTCTGAGCATAAGTTACCACATGGAACACGGTACAATACGGATAATATCTTGGTTTATCACCTCTCAAAAATAAATCTGCACTCTGGTCCATAAATTACCAATCACAGTGTAAAAATCTACAAACAGTGTGAAAATAATCGTCAAAAATCCATAAAATTAGTGTAAAAATCTAAAAATCTAAAAACATTTGAAAATCGTCAAAAACCTAAAAACATTAGAAATAATAGTCCTAAATCCAACAAAAATCATTAAAACTCGTCGAACATCCAAAAACATTTGAAACACTCGTCACAAAAATCCAAAAACATTAGAAAGAATCGTCAAAAATCCGAACACATTTCAAAATCGTCAAAAATAAAAATAAATTAATAAAATTAGAAATCAAAATAAAAAATAGAAACAATTATCAAAAATCCAAAAAACATTAGAATATATAAATATATAGATATATATATATATATATATATATATATATATATATATATATATATATCATAAATAAAAAACAAAAATGTTGTAAAATCGTAAAAAACTCTAAAAATGTCAACACAATTCAACCTTTGAACTATTAAGCCCAATAGATGATCCAATCACTTTATAACTACCGAATTCAAAACACTTCTCCTCACATGAATCCTCACTTGGGGAAAATCCGGCTCTCATTGCTTCCTTGTTTGAGGAAAATGACCCAATATTTTACTATGTCTTCATACCCTTGCTTGGGGGCACATCCGATCAATCCTCACCATGGAACATGTTAGGGACATGTTTATTGGTTCTTGTGTTGCATTATTAGCTATAAATTATTAATTGTTTTCTTGTATCTTGATATATTACAGGGGGCATCCTAATTTTATGTATCATAGTGTTATCTCTAATATTCTTATGTTATCTGATTGTATGTCGTAACTGGGGCATCATATTTTATTGATGGCCTCTGTCTATGCTCTCTTCCATTTGTATATCATACTGAGGCATCAAACCTTTTTGATGGCTCCTTGTCTATGCTATCACGCATATTACAATCTAGTCATCCTGATCTTTTATATCATGATACATCCTGTTATGTGCTATATTAAAATTAAGATGTTTTTAGTCACGTGAGTATCTTTCTGCATTATCAACATCTTACTTTGTACCCCATCTATTCACCCATACTAATATATTACTCAGTTTGGGAATCCTACTTGATCACCATTGCAGTTTGCGAATCCTACTTGACGATCTTTTCTCAAGTATTATTCTCTATCCAGCAGCTCTCCTGCCCCACCATGCTCACCATGTATTTGATTCATTCATCCTCGCTCCTCATATTTACTCCTCCGCCACTTATCCCTCATATTACCCTTCTCACCCTTCCTGTCCCCTCTCACCCATTTGTATTCTTTCCTTTCACCCTTCTGGTTCCTGCTTTACAATCTTACTTCAATAACCCCTTCTATATAGGATCCTCAGTGGAGGTTTCCCCTCTTCCTAAGATCTTCCCGTTGTAGAAGCTTCTTCACCACCTCCTCTCTCATCAAACAACACTCACCACCGCACACATCTTTCCATTCCACCTCTTCTTCTTATCATTCTTGCGTCATTACTCTCACCACGCGGGCATCCCAATTAAGGATTCCCCTCACACTCTCCTCCCTCCACTACATATATTCCTTCATCCATTCATGTTACACTCCTTTGTTTCCTTTCTTTCTTTTTATCACCTCATCTCGCATCCTATTCTACTCAGGCATACCTCACTCAATCTTTTCTCATCCTTTCCCAAATCTGTCTTATGTCTGGTCATCATACTTACACACTCTCATAGTATGGAAAATTCACTTGAGGGTTCCCCTTCTGTCCATTTTATCATACCCTATTCCCACCAACTCTATTTTCATCCTTCTTCTTCTTCACCTTGGCGATCTTACTTAACCATTCCAGCCGCATGGCAATCTTACTTAACACTTCCACTTAAGGTTGATCTGCCCTATGGCCTTCTCCCATCCCATCATATTTCCCCCATCTTATTTTTCACACCTCTCGTTGCGATCATCATCTTCAACCTACCATTCCACCCTATCCCCAATATCATTTTGTCTTTCTCCTTGTATATCATCCCTGTCGGTTAGGTGATCTTACGAAACCTCTCCAACAGCATGGCGATCTTACTTAAGAGATTCTCTTAGGCATGACATGTCATCTTACACTCGCCCATCACTCTACAATTTCACCATCCATCTTTCCTCTTCATTCCCCATCATCACATGTTTTTTATCACCACTATCACCCTCCTCTGCTTGGAAATATTACTTAACCACTCACTCGACATGGAGATCTCACTTAAGAGTCCCTCTTAAGGATGATCTGTCTCCTTACCTTTCCCCATCACTACACACCCTTCACCCTTCACTTTTTCTTGGCATTCCCCATTATCACATCCTTTCACCTCCTTTTCCATTATTGCAAACACCACTTCTCACTTGACCACTTGTCATCTCCAGTTTCGCTCGCTTGGCAATCTTACTTAACCACTTTCGTTACATGACAATCTTATGTCAGGGTCTTCCCTACACTTAACTTGTCATCATGAAATTCTCCCCCGCCTCATTCTTCGTTCACTTTGTGAATCACTTCTTCCACCTGGTATATCCTACTGCCCACTTTTTCCTCCTATTATTATCCTTTCTCCACATATCCTCTTACAAACATACATCTAATCTCTTCCGCCTACAATCACGTTCTTTTCCCCCATTTTCCCCTTCTTGATCCATCATCCTTCATACCGTTTCTTCCCAATCTTTTCATGTCTTGGTTCTTCATCCTCACCTCATTCATCCTCATCACATGCATCCTCTCCTCGCTTTCACCTAGTCCTAACTCATCCCTCCCATTTTCTTTACTCTTTCCACTTCGTCTTCTCAAATCCCCCCACATTTCTACCCACACATGCATTCGCCATTATTGTTCACATTCATCTATCATTCTTTCATCTTCTATTCCCGCACTAATAATTGTAAGTGGGATTTCCCTAAAAATCATCAATCCTCATTCCGCACGACCTCATTCACTCCCTTGGACCTTCTAGAGTTTCCCGTCATTCCTTCCCTCCTCTAAGCCCACCACTCATTGCAAGGGGGATTTCCCTATCGTCCCTTTGTTGGCATTACCCTTTCCAATCCTCATTAACTTTATCATTTTCTTCATTTTTTCTCTCACCCTTCCCCACCACTAATTGTAAGGGGGATTTCCCTCACATGTTCCCTCATTGGCATTGTCTCTTCTATCCCCCATTCTCTTTTCTCTCCTATTCATTTCTCTTAATCCCACCATTTCTTGTCACTTCCTACCCATCTCTCCATCTTCTCTTCGCCCTCTTCAATATCTTTACTGTCTTCATCATACATCATTTTCCTATTTTCTCGTCATCCTAGTATCCTCGTTTCATGCATCTCCACATCTTTTCCAATCGATGTCATTCCTCCCCTCTTTCTTCTTTGAACATTCCTTATACCGTTCTCTTTCCACTTATTACCCCCTTTCTGTATTCCCTTCCTTCTACATCATTTTCTTTGTTATCCTCTTCTCTCTCCCACCCCTCGTCTTATTTCCCTTCCCCTGTATCATCTTCTTCCCCTTTTTCCTTCACGTTTCCTCCTTACTTCCCCATCGATAACCTGGCTGTTTAGTGTTGTCCTATCTTTTTTATCATACCACCCTCCACATGTATCTCCATACGGTTTGTTCCATATTCTTTGCCTTGGTCTTCCTCGCAATGACACGATTCCTTCAATCTTCTCCTTGTATTCGTTCTATCTTCCTTTCCTCTCCCCTAATTTTCACGTTTCTTCTGACCACTTCTCCTTTTCTCTACCACCCCTACCTTTTCGTTCATTCTGTATCTGTTTCTCTTCCTTTCTCTCCTCTTTTTCACACTTTCCTCGCCCCTCATAGTTTCTTTTTTTTCTCCGTTCTACTTCTTCTTTCGTCCTCTTTCCATTTTCCTCCATTTCACCCCCTACTCCCACCTCATTTTCTCCTTCTTATTTATCCTTTCCCGTTTCCTGTTTTTCTCAGCTCTATCATTTATGTCACTTCCACGCATCCCTCTTTACTATCTCTGTTGCTTCCTTCATTTTGCACATCTCTCTATTTCATCCCTTCACCCTCTACTCTGTCATTTTCCTATTTTTTCCTTGTTTGTCCTTCATCATTCCTTTCTTCCCCTATCATCCCTCTCTCTTATTTCTACCTCTTTCATTCTTTTTTTTCCCCTCCCCTATCTCCCTTACTCTTCTCGTAATCAACCCCCAATCCTATCCATTCCCTTTTCTCTTTCCCACACGCCCTCACACCTAGCATTCAAGGCCGATTGAATCCTTTCTCCATTTGCGTCGTGCGGTCATTCCAGTCTCTTCCACTCCATTATCGTCCTCTTCTCCGCCGAATCCATTTCCCTTCTTTTCGAGAGTTCTGTCGTATATTCCATTCTCGTCAGTCCTCTCGAGGGGGCATCACCACATCTATCCATAATCACATCTTCTCATGACATTTTTGTCTTGGAGGATACTATGACATCCGTCACTCACCACTTTCTATTCTCCCCAACAAACATTCGCTCTACCTTTTAAGAAAAGTAGATTGAATTCTTCCCCATCCCGTCTACTTTCTTTGAAAGGACACTACTTTCATAGTACCCTTCCAAAGAGGGGCAAATGTAGACACCCCAATTTCACATCTATCCTAAATCAATTAATTCCCCTTCCTCATTTCCCACAAAAATACACTTCGAATTAATCAAATATAATTTGATTAATTATCCATTTCAAAATCTAAAAAATAACTCAATCCTCACCACATGTCATTATTCTCCATGTTTTTCTACTATTGAATTAAAAATTCAAATTCAAATCCTCACCCACCCTTCATGGTCCCCACTCACCTAAAATCCTCCACTTATGAATTAAAAATATAATTCAAATCCTCACCCATTCTTCGTGGCCCCCCTCATCACTTAAACCACTCATCTAATCTTGCCCACATTTTCAAACCACTCACTTAATCTTGCCCACATTTTCAAACCACTCACCTAATCTTGCCCACATTTTCAAACCACTCACTTAATCTTGCCCACATTTTCAAACCATGATTACTTAAATTAATCTAAGCTAATCACTCCCTCAGGCTATAAATACAACCTTACCCCTCCCCTCTAAACACACGGAGAATAAGTTTTCATGTCATATCTAAGTTCTTGCATCCTTTGAGCAAAGAACATCCTTTTGCCTCGTCCTAATGTCAAAATAGTCTCATAATCCTTTTTCCCATCCAGTGCAAAGTAAGAGGATCGTTGTTGCAGGAAGGTCTTGCTCCGTCTTGAAGAAAAGCACCTACATATCACACAATCAGGGCTCAATCCAAGTTTCCTAGCCCATTCCGAGGTTTGCTATGGAACGCGAAGGAGGAGGTATGATTATTGGTATTTTACTTCCTTGTTAGTAGTGTATTTTTCTTAGCTTACATTACCAGAAGATTGAGATTCTTCTAATAACTGCTAGTATGCCAAACAGTGGTTCCAATTCCCAAATTTTCTTATAAATTCTGTAACAAGGAATCTTAACCGGGGGCATTTGTCACGAGCCAAATGAGATTTTCATTTTACTAAACTTTCCTGTAGCAGAGAAAGTTATCACTTAGTTAATTCGTTATCATGCCTTGAAGCTTTATATATCTTTTACACTTTTGATGTGTGTAAACTGAACACTGAGCAAATGGCCAAAGAGGATTCCTTTGGAGGAAGTTTCTTAAGTTAAGAGCTTGATGGAAAAAGGAATCTGCCTCACAATTTAATGCTCCCAGGTTGAACGAAAGCAGGTCTCATCATAGCAACTATTGATGGAGGAAATATAGTTTAGTAGTATTCACCTAGGTTTAATTGTCATGAATAGAATTAAGTATCCTTATCAAAAGGTATTTAATATTTCTTCAGGTTTACTTACACCTCTGGATTCTTCCTTCAATAAGAGTTAGTGGGGTATGAAGAGCTCATTCAAGTCAAAATCTTCTTATCGTATACCAAATCTGAAGTGACCGGCGATCAATCATTGAATAGAACAAAGGGCTTTATGAACTCTTAGCTTTTCCAAATTTTGGATATTTTTAAAGGAGGATGAAGGGTCCAAGCTAATACATTTACTATTAGGTGAGCTTAGGTAAAATTTTGAGAGAATGAAGATTTTGGTGTCATTCATGGCATTGAAGGACCTCCAATGGCATATAGGTTAAGAAAATCCTTGGGTTTGAAATTATTTTGGTCCTACATTCCACATGCAGGCCTCCTTTCAAGGAGAAGCCATTTAAATTCGAACGCCTAGGGGGGAGATTTTAAATTTATAAATTTCAGAGAAATGGGGGGAAATGGTCAGAGCCAGGACTAAGGAAAGTGATTTAGCTTTTTTCCAGGAAGTTCCTATTGAAGCCATTATTCCGAAATGCACAGAATCTTCGAGTTTAACCAAAAAGTTTAGGAAAAGGGTGATCTATTTTTCCATGTGAAGTCTTCCTCAGGTATTTCCAAAGTCCACTTGAAGGCTTGGATTTAATGAACAATAGGAAGGGTATGAAATCAGGATTGCTTCTGGAACTGCAGCTTGTAGGTCCTAATCCAATAGTATGCCTCATGTTCTATCAAGTTCAGATTTAGGGTAGCATTAAAATTATCTACAACACCATTAAGATCTTGAAGGGTGTATCTTATGAATCCTTTCATTTTAATTTAAGTTTCCCATTTTTTAAGGGGGGTTCCATTGACCACGTAAACATTGCATCAGGAAGCTTGTAGCCTCTAAGGGAATGCTTTAGAATTGACTTGGCTACCATTTCCTTATTGGCATGAGAATGAAAGTATCAAGAACCATACCGCAGGAACTGGATTTCCAGAGAAGCTACCTAAGTGGTTTGAGGCACTTCTGAGTGTACAATGTCTCTAAACCTTCTTAGTTGCGCCAACTCCGAAAAAATTTCACCTTCTAAGCAGGCTCACACTAGACATATAATGGTCTTAGGAGAAACAAGATGGGTTGAGAGTTTCAAATATGGTAACATTCACCTTAGCAAACTTTAAGATTTGAATTAGGTTTGTTAGGCCTCTAATATCACGAGCTCTGAAGGGCTTGATCAAATTCATCTTTTATTGATGGACTCAGTGGGAATCTCTGTGGAGTGAAATAGTGTGAAAGGAATCAGAGCCTAGGTGAGATTGATATACCAGCAATGCCTACCTTAGCTTTAAAGGAGTAATGAGGATTTGGAGAGGCTGACCGACATGGTAGGAACTTTGAACCAAGAGTCAAATTAGTGAATGGTAGGAAGCTATACCATGGCAATTTCATGAATTCACCTTAGGTTGCCGATGTGCGGGTCCACCAGAGTAGATCCTTTCCAGAAACTTGGACATGCCTCTCAAGCTTTAAGACCTCCCAAAACATTCTAAATTTTAGGCACAAAAAATGAGGGGTTGTGGAATGACCAACCCCCCCCTTTACCAATGGAATAAGCAGAGGATTCATCCTGAACCAAATATCATGTCCCAAAATTTGACAAGTGGAGATAATGTCTAGGATCCAGTTTAGTGGGTTGCATGAGAAAGTTCTCTCTCTTTCCTAAATCTAAAACATGATTCTATTCTAACATTATCCAAAGGAATAAGAACCAAGTAATCTTGCAGGGGCCTGAGACGGTAAGGCTTAATTCATGCCATTAATGACATGAAGTTAATGTATATAGGATTGGAACTTTACATCTTTTGAGTAACAATAGGTTGTTTATGTCGGAAACTTTCTTTCCAAAATGGTCCAACAATTGTAATTCTAGCCATTTACCGTTTGGATTTAGAATCTAAATCTATCCCTTGATTTTTTGATGTCAACAAACATACATAACCCTAGCACAATAGTGATCCGACACTTCTCATGTCACAACTCGATACATCAAAAGCATGCCCTAAACTGGACAAATTCCTTTAAACTTAACCCTTAAAAGTGCTCATTTCAAGAAAACTAACCAGAATCATCAAACTTGAAACTCCGTCCTCTACCCCTTATCACTAGCAGGGAATGTTACCTATTACTAACAGCCATTACCAATTTAGTCCCACCTATCACGAATGAAGCCTCTAATTGAAAGTGAAAATTGCTTTCCTTCAATAGGGAATATTCCCTTTGATTTTAACTGATCGAAATTGATTGAAAAGAATCCTTTGTCCAAATCTGAGCAGTGGAGAAACCTATCCCATACTTATACACTGGGGAAATAGATTTATTTCATCAAATAAAATTTCTTCTTGAAGCACTAAACTTTTCATATAAATCGAACCAAGAGAGGATTTCCACTGTGGGGTTGAACCTCTATTAGATGTCGACTTCTGTAATTTGCCACCAGAAGTCATGAAATGCCTGCTCCAAGAATCAATCTATAGACATCCCAAAAATCACTTTCTGTCAAGAATCTTCCAAACTTCATCAGTCATCTTCGAAAAAGTATCAAATCTACATCCAATGGTGGCCTATCCAAATCTGTTTGATACAAATAAGGCTTTCTAGCCTGTACATCTTGAGCCCAAAAATTGATAATTTTAGGATGCAAACTTCTCTGCCTTGATATTTATTTTCTTCTTCCATTATTTGTAGCTCCCACTTAATCAGAACAAAAAAAATTTTTCTCTGAGTAAATATGTGACGATCAACACACAAAACCCTCACTGAAAATGCTACTGATACCATTTGTTGGGGTTTGAAAGATGGGGGAAGGTTAGTGAGAAATGTAGATATATCAGAAATCTAAGTATACATGCAATTGAAAGCATCATATTCTTGGAATCGGAAATATACAATTCAAGAGATTAAATCAACACTATATTTAACGTGAAACATCCCAGTTTAGAACATCAACCAGAGGAAACAAGCCAATTTATTTCCAAATCCTTTTATCACTGTGCTGTTCATATAAATGAAGATTTACAATCTTCCTTTGGCTCTTACGATGACAATACTTTCTTATACAAGTTCTGCCTTCTTCTCCAAGAATACTCTCTCTCAAAATTAGGTTTGCTCAAGTGGTCATTAGTTCTCTCATAGTTTGTCTTGCTAAACCCTAGATTCTCATACTTGAATGCAGGCATATAATTGACAACTTAGGGCACTTAGCCATGAAATTACATTGAGAGGAAAGAATGCATAGATCACTTTAATGCTAAAATTAGAATGTAATTCCCATGGTGAATTAAATAAAATACTGCACTTTACACAGGTAACCGCTGTCGGTTATACCCTTTTAATGTCGGTTCCTACAAGCCTGACCGATGCTGGGTCATAATGAACGATTTTAACCATCTTATTTTTAACTGATGTGATTGGGCCCGCGTGTTTTCTATGCAAGCCCACCTATTTTGATTGTCCCATCATTTTAATCTAAAGTACTGGGGCACCAAAACTCCCACCTAGGTGCACCCGATCCTTCTAGAACTTTCCCACCACTTTTTGGGCCTCTTCTAGCCATTTTTCATGTTTATCTTTTTCCTATGGTCAACCATCTCGGGTTTAATTATGAAATTATAGCAAGAAACCCCTATAAATATAAAGTTTTCAGACCATAATGAGGGACCTAGCGTTACATACTACTATCACTCCATCTAGAGTTGCATCCATCAATTGCATTAGGCATCCACATAGCTCCATCATCAAAGGACAAGCTGGGACATATGAAAGACAAACACTTCCCCATAAGGGGAGGTATTCTATACTATTCTATGCACACATATTATTACGTTTTCTACATTTAGCTATTACTCGTTATTTCACAAAGTGTGACTAGCAAAAGAGCACCTAGTGCATGATATGCGCGCGCGCGCACACACACACACACACACTAGAACTAAATTTGGGTCTGAAATGTAGTGCAACGCTTTGTTTTGTAATCCCATTGTTGTGGTAGTTGAGGTCAGTCTGACCCATTCAATTGCATATTTTATTTTTAGGGATTTGATACTTCTTTGGCCATATTTTATGTCTTCAACATCATCTTGCTTCATTTGATACATTCGGTGCAGTTCAAAAAACCTAGTGCAAAAAATGGTGAAGGTTACAGATCAGCTGTGGAGCTTTTTCAGATACCATGACACCTATTTGTGTAGACCAGGGCACATATAGGCACCAAAGTACCTTCCTAGGTGCTCTAAGTCTACTCATATCTTCCAAATCCACTCTTTATTGTAGACCTTTGTGAAGTCATTCCTTCTTCTAGAATTTCCTATCATACCTACATAGAACTATGCGATACAGTCATATGAAATCAATGCTGAGTTATATTCCTCACTTTACTCAATGGCATTCATTAAGGTTTTATTTTTGTTAGTTTAATTATTTAGCTAATTTATACATACCTTAGAATATTTATTTACAACATTTTATGTCCTCCTAGATTAGATTAATTATCATTATACTCCCCCTAGTTTTAGTTAATTTTAGTTAATCAAGCTTAAAATTCCCAACATGGGGGATGGCAATTCCAAATTGACCAATAATAGGTTATAAGAGACAGTTTTGCCATTGAATTTGAGAAAGGAAAATGGAAGTCTTAACCTAATGCAATCAATTCCAAACTTGGTAGTAATAATTCTGGGTACCTTTATATCAGTCTAGATTTGGTGGAAACCTTTGTGAAGGTTTCAAATGCAAATGGTACATGATAGTTTAATATACTATCAGAGCTGGTTTTTAGGAGACCATTTTGCACTTGTTTTAAATAGGAAAAAGAAGTATTTAACCTAGCCTAATTGTTTCCAAAAAATTTAATAATAAATTTGGGTAAATCTATATTGTTTTATATTTTGTTTCATACTCTGTAAAGGTCTAAAATGTAAATGATTCATACCAGTTCATTATTGACCAAAACTAGTTCCTAGGAGACATTTTTGTACTGAATTTAAACAAGAAATTGAAGGACTTACCTGATAAAATAACTTCAAAAATTAATAATAATAATCTTGGGTACCTTTATATAGTTATAGAGTTGGTAGAATCATTTATAAAGGTTTCAAATGCAAAGGGTGCTTGACAGTTCAATATTGACAAAAATTAGTTCATATGAGATAGTTTTGCATTGACTTTGAACAAGAAAATGGAGGACTTACCTATTATTATTTTGAGCCATTATCCTATGTCATGGATCAAAAAATCTAAATAAGATCAAATAAATTGGATCATCCCATATTTATTTTATGACAAGAAATATGATGCTTCTATGATAAACTCTAACACTTCTATGATAAACTTCAATGCTTTTATGATAAACTCTAACACTTTTATGATACACTCTGACACTTTTATGATAAACTTTGACACTTTTATGACAAATTACAATTCTCTTGTGATAAAATATAGAGCTGAAAATGGGGTCATGTTTATCCTTTATTCAGTCAATTTTTATGTTTCAAATGTTTGAAGATCAAATAAGGGTACCTCCAAAGTCACAAGGACTCACTTTTGACAAGGTTGATATTTACAAGTTGTAAGGAGTCAAAGGTACATTTAAAGTGTATTTTAAGGTAAATATATTAATTTTTATTAGATCCATGTGATTCCAATCCATTCATTACATTAGTAAGACCCCATGGGACCAAGGAGATTTCACAGGAAGAAGCATACCGATTTTAGATCTATTGAATAAAAATATTGCCCTTCTTAGTCATTCCAAATATCATCAAAGTTATTATATGTTTTTAATACCCACAAGATTATATATGCAAAGTTTTAGGTCTTAACTCACTCATATTGGGTATTTCAAGCAAAGAAAGTGAAAAAATTGTCATCTCCAACTACAGGTGAAAACATGGCAACAAGCAGCAATGTCATGAAAATCATGCCCTTCCAATCACTTCCATGGTACATAATTTATTACTCATCAAAATAAGGCACTACGTAATGTTTATACCATTTTTTGATCCAACCAAGGTCTTCTTGGCTGTCAAAATCATGATATAATTCAGGATTGATCAACATCTCAGTTTGTGGGCAGTTTTTAGACTGTCATAAATATATCAAGATTCCGAGCCTCTCTAATTATCCTAAAAGTTTATTTAGGTCTTTAAAACCATAAATATGAAATATTCCAAGTTTTAGGTCCTAACACATTCATCTTCAACATCAAATGCTTTCCATAACTCAAAACTGCTATGAAGAAAACTGCTAGGAAGAAACTGCCATAATGATTTTGACTAACTAAAATGTGTTAAATCACCATTATGCAGAGTAAAAAATTATGATATATAAGAAATGGTGAGTTGGAGGCTCTTAAATATATACAATATTCAATTTAATAACATTATTAAGGAATATAGGGGATTCCCTTGATTTTAGAAACATGTGAGTTATTTTGGTCAAGGAAGACACTTAAACATTGAAGAGACCTGATGACTTGCCCCATTTCCTCTCCTTATTTATATATTTCTTGTTATTTGCTAGTTAGTATATGCATTTGAAATATGTATGAGGCCTCTGTTGCAACTATTTATTTATTCTTGATATATAAACTAGGGTTGAAGGGTCCCTTTTCAATTCTACATAGAAAGATAAATCTTTACACATATTCTTCAACACATCTGTCCACATGCACTTTGAGAGCATGAACTTGTTGTTATAGTCTTGTTTAATTTTAAAATAGTCGTTACTACATATATATACAAATTAACAAGATTTATTAAATATACGTGAACAAATAATGACTTGGTCATTCACGTCTAAGTGCGAGCCTCGAGATCGCACATCACTATCGACCTCGCACTTTAAGTGCAAGTATCCGACTGACACTGCTAAGTATGAGTCATCCTCCTCCTTGCTCAGTGTTGGTCTTCCACGAGCCAATCATAAGCACTTACTAGGTGCGAGTCTAGGAATCCCACCGTTAATGGAAATTTTTTGAGAGGGGCCCTAAGTGCAATAACTCAGTTGTCAACCAGGGAATATGGATTACCCCAGACTTCTTGCTCTTGCAAAAATTTAACCACAATTCTGTGAAACCAAAGCTGTAGAATCGAATCATTTTTCTAATTCCAAAAACTTTTTATCCACTAGTCCTTCAAGAAAAACCCTTTCCTTGGAAACGAATACTAAGAAGTAACAAAGGCCCATTTAAAATCTTCCTCCATTCTAATATTATGAGACGACCATATCCAATTACATAAACTCAATTGCCCTAGCCTTGTTAGGACGAGTAATCAATAAATGTTGGATGAAATTCATTTCCCCTTTTGTGTTAACCCTGAACCTTCCAACCAAATTTATGTAATTTCCTCGATAATCTTGTTAATAATAGCCAAATCCTATAGAGAACCTGCCTTTGAATATTTATTGCAGCCTTATCCTAGAGACCTTGAAATAGAAATTCATTTCCCATTCAAATGCAAATTGTAAAAATGGTAAAGGGAATTCTCCATGTTCAAAGAAATCAGAGACTAACAATGAGAAGGGTGTAAAGTTTACAAAGCAAACAAACAACTTTAAAATGTCATGCATAAATATTCACACTACTCCACTCCAATTTTTAAAAATTATGAGGTAATCACCCCATAATCATCTAACAATTCTCAAGTTCTCCAGCCACTTTAAATGATGATTGCCAATATTTTCACTAGCCACCTTCTCACTCTGATGTTAGCTAGCAAATAAAAATTTGTTGTGTTTCTCCTAAAATTATGATTAATAGACCAATCCAAGAAAAAATAAAGGCAATAAATCACTTTTATTACGAACCAAATTGATTTCCAAGAAAGAAATTTCCTTTATTAACTGTGTTAACAATAACTTGAGAATCATCCCCGATTCTCATATTACGGATATTTAGATGATACCAATTTTAAGCCTCTTTCAAGGGATTGAATTTCATCTTGATTGTTGTCCCCCTCTAAAAACTAAAGGACCAATAATTACTGAAGTTTTTTCATTCCTTATGAAGCACCCAGACTCTTGAAGGCCTTGGATTCCAATTTAAAATTAAATCCATCAAGATTGATTTATATAAACCTAGGGGAGGAGGTTCCCAAAAGCTAATTTTCTTATGTAAATTCCTAGATCCCATCCTGATATGAGAACCATATAATGGTTTAATGATCCTTGGCCAAATTTAGACCTCCCTATCTCGAGAAGAGAACGGGAAACCTCTTTTCCATTGAATTGAACATTTTCATAGATGGTTGTTTCCATCCTATTCAATACAGAATCTATTGAGCTAATATTACCCTAAAGATTCTCTTGTTTATTTCCCAAAAAATATGCCAAATGCAATATATGGGTTATAACCCCAGATTTGAAACAAGGGCATCTTTAGTTCTTACCCTTGGAAAAGTAAGGAGGACAAAGAAATTATCTCTATTGAATGTGGAAGATTTAACCATCAACATATCCAATTCCAAAATTTTCACAAAAGTAAAATGCAACAATAGAGGATGTAGATCTTCAACCAATTCATAGAAGAGCACAGAACTTATAGGTCCAACCTTTCCTTTAAGTTGTATCCTCTTTTGGGTGAGAATTATACCCTTAAAATCCAACATGAAAATGCACCGGCATTTAGAGGGAAAATTTTGGACCAATAACAATCCACACCCTTTCTTCAAAGCCTTCCTCAACCACTAGTTTCCTATATCCTTTTGACGATAATAAATTCCATATTTTGAAGTTGTCTAGACGATTTCATCAACGAAAGAAAGGGAAATATATCTCTTCTTCAACTCTTCCTTAAAAATTGTTTTAGACTCTTCTAATACAAGGAGATGTCCTAAATCCTTCCAGACCAAAAAGGGAAGAATTGAGAGAATATATTTCCATAATTTATAACTTTCTTTCCTTAAAGGGGGGTAAGAATTCTCATTAAATCCTAGATAACATGAACCTCTCCAAGTTCTGGAAAACCATTATAGGAATCCTCCCAAAAATTATCCATTTCCCCATTCCCAATTAACCAATATACCAATTAAGTGAAAAACTATCTGCAAGATAAAATGAAATTCCATAGCGTGAGAACCTTGTTGGGGGATTGTTTCAATAGTTAACAATGCATCAAGAAGAGGAGCCCCAAGATACTTCTTTTCCAAATTTACCAAATAATTATTGGGTTTAGAAAGAAGATGCGAAACTAATTTGGTACCCAAGGGATAAATTTAGTCTTTCCAGATTGATTACTGAGCTTCACCATAATTTTTTAGAATGGAAATAAACCCTCATTTCATGAGGGGATATTCTTTACATGTCTTCAGTTCCAATACTAAAGAAAGGATCTCATGATCTTGACTAGTTTCATCAGAAGAATTTTATGAATTCTCATAATCGAAATCATATAAATGGGGAGGGAATTCAAGACTGTTTTAGTTAACATAATGTTCCATAAAAGATAACCATTTACCTTTCAAGAATTAACCGACTCTCAAAATATTTTGCTTAAATTGTTCCATAAAGAAGATATACCCAACCAGTAAAAAGGAGGACACTAAGATACTTATGAGTTAATTTTCGATAGAATTAAAGCCAAAAATATTTTTTATTTTAAGGGAGGGTCTTCTATGAACATTAAATAAGAAGACCACATATTTTGGCTTGTTTAATTTCTTACCTAAATGCATTTTCATAAGAGTCAAATATTCCTTTAAATCCCATAGCCTCCTGAACTAAGGCATAATCCAAAAAGAAATGTGTCATTAAAAAATTAAAAGTTGGTGGGTTATAGGATTAATATCCTATTTATTTTAAGGCCTTGAAGCATTTTCTTGTCTTGATCTTAGCCTTTATTCTCTTCCTAAAGCTTCTACTACCAAAATAAACTATTAAGACCGAAAATTAGTCCCCTTGTCTGATCCCCCTATTACTTTAAAAAAACCTTCAACATCTCATTAACCATTACTGAATAACAGGCCATTGGAAATGCCACTAAAAATCCATTCAAAGAAATAGGGGGAAACCCAAATTTGACAGGATTTTCATTAAAAATCTCCAATTAACCTTGTCATAATGAATTTACTGGAGATATCCAATTTAAGTAACATATATGGGGTTGATACAATTAAAGTAAGTGCATTAGTTCACGAGTTAAAATAACACCTTTAGAAATAGATCTCCCAAGCACGAATCTTGTATACTCCTATGATATTAAAAACTCATAAAAATTCTTAAAAAACAGTACTATGGATTTAGAAAATGATTTTATATGTTGTATTACATGAGGAAACTAGTCTAAAATCATCAAAGGATTCAGGACTATATTTATTTGGGAAGAGACTGATGAAGGTGCAATTCAACATTTTTAAAATCCTTTTAGATTTCCTAGATTCTTCCCTAGGAGCCCAAACCATTTTCCAACAATATGCCAAAAAACTTGAAAAAATCTGCTTGGAATCCGTTAGCATGGGGATTTGTCCTTCTCCTAGAAAAAACCAATTTCAAAATTTTCTCCATGGAAAATGGTGTTTAAATATTTTTATTTTGGTCCTCTAATAAAATATGGGGAATTTTTCCCAAAATATCATTCTACAACTTCCAATGATATTGAATATCACCGCCTTGGTCCCCTTATAAGATTTGAGAAAAATTGAACAACATCTTATTTGATTCATTTATAATCAAATATCATCTTGCCAATGCTATTTTTTGATGCTAGAAATGAAGTTTACATTCCTATTAGTTTTAACCAAAGCATGATAGTATTTATTATTCTTATCTCCCTCTCTTAGTCAATTTATCTATTGATTTGACTTAATAAATTTCTTCTCTAATTACGAGTTCCCTCAACTCCTCCAGTAATTATTTTTGAAGGCTAAGAAATTCAAGCTTTGACCCATGTCATTTAAAAAAAATATGCTATTCAAATTTTGTAATTCTGTCTCAACCCTTATCATTTTCCTTGAAAATATTCTTGAAGTGAAATTCATTCCATTATAACAACTTCACTTTCAAACGTTTTAGCTTCTGAGATAATATAATCATTTTAGAAATTCTAACTCTGAACGAAGACCACCAAGATACTATAAGATCCGTTTGTAGAAGATGGATATCTTAGCCATATTATCTCAAATTTAAAAGGATATTTTTTAGGGGATTCATATTTCTTTGAAGAAAGAAGAATAAGATAGTGATTCTAAACTACAATCACTCATTCATGATAAATCACATAACTTTCAAGAAGAATACTTGCTAGCCTTAAACATGCTTTGTACCTATCATGGATTGTGGACAACCATATGCCATGCTTTGAAGTATGTCCACTTGCAAGAGAATATTGTAAAATTTGTGGAACCCAATGACATAGATCTTTTACTCAAGAAGCAAAATTCCTCTTCTACAATCACTCATTCACGATAAGGATACTTGTTACTACACTCCCTTCAGAACAAACTTGCTAGCCTACAACAGTCACCATCATATTGTGTATCCTAATTTTGCTCATATGCATGGATTTTTTAAGAAGCATACCACTGCATTTAGTTCTCGCATGCTCCGTTCTATGGGTCTCACTAGTGGAGTCATTGGCAGACATTCATAGGGTATTGTTTCCTCTATTCCACATGTTAAGTGGAATTCTCGTCATGACATTGGTTTTCGAGCAGATACTTCATTGGGATCACACATTGATAGAGCTCATTTTTTTGTTCACTCGACTCTTTCTGAGGATCCTGAGCAACACATGAGTTCTACATCTTCACTCAGGCTTGAGAAACCTGATATTTCAACTGTCAGACATGATCAACCTGACACACATTCTGATGTTCTTTTGCATGCACCCATTGTGCATTTTGCACCAAGTCATATGCAGGCATCTTCTTCATCCATCCGTGTTGATTTGGGGTGGATATCTGATCACTCGTGGAGGTGACATAGGCATTCATTGAGAGGACTCTACAGGCGTGGCTCCTCCACCATTCGGCCTCTTGCTCCACTTTCTATACCTTATGCATTGTGATGCTTCTTGTTTTGAGCATTTTTCTTTAGCAGGTGTAGTATATCTCTCTTGTTTGTTGAGAGATTTTGTATCTGTATTTTCGACACTTTTGGCATGTTGACAGTATCTCTTATGGGGGATCTATTCTGGTGGATTTTAGTGTTATTTTGTCAGTGTTCAAGTAGTTGATTTTTGGCAACTCATATAGATTTGTAGTGTCACTCCACCCATTTAGCAGTATGGGAGGGTGTGGTGTTGATCCTGCTTCTTTCAGGTTTTTTGTCCTTACCTTGTTACCTTGGCTTTTCTTGGATTGTGACACTTTGGATTTTATGTCCTTGCCTTGTTGCTTTGGTTATTGTTCTTGGATCGTGACACACCTATTTGTAGCACTTGATCAAATTATGTTTGGTGTTTTTTTTGCACTTTTGACATCACTCCGTTGACAGTCTCCTTATATGGAGCTATTCTGGTGGAGCCCAGTGTCAGTTGTTTTTGAGTTTTGTGATCGAGCAGTGGATTCAGACCACAGTGCACACCAAACTTCTTCAGCATTGTATGAGTTTTTTGAGCCGAGCTTCTTGGGATGCCTTGGAGTGGGTCTTTACTCTCTTTACTTTGTTGTTACTGGTTTTGGGTACCTTGCGGTGTCCTTTTTCCCAGTTATTGTACATGAGTACCTCATCAGGCCTAGTTTTCAAGACTCATACTGTGGACATGCCACTTCTATTTTAGCCCCTAGCTTCACTTGAGGGGGGTGTTAGAGTAGGTATTTACCTTAGCTCATGTTCACCTAGGTACTTTATTTACCTTTATTGTATTTATCCTCACCCACTTATGTGTGTGGATATTTCTTTTATCTTATTTAGATATTAGGAGATATTATCTAGTTGTTAGGTATAGTTCTTTCCTTGATCTATGGTATTGACTAGATCCTTGATGTCTAGTTCTCTTCCTAAATCTATGGTCTTGACTAGTTCTTTGATGAATAGTTATTTCCTTGATTTATGGCTTGATCTACGACCTTGACTGGTTCTTAGATTGTTATTCCTTGCCTATTTAAGCAAGGCCCATTCTCAATGTATTGCATTGAGTTCCATAATAATATATGATATTGCTTCTCATTTGTTTGCAAAGGTTTATGTAAAGTTATTATGGAAAATTACTTTCATCTTATTGATCATGGTGTTTAATTAGCATATGTGTTCTTGGCTTGGTACGATCTGGTTATCATTCCTTTCAAGCCATATTATCTCAAATTTAAAAGGATATTTTTGAGGGGATTCATATTTGTTTGAAGAAAGAAGAATAAGATAGTGATCTAAACCATACCACAAAATCACATAACTTTTAAGAAGAATATTTTTCAACCAAAGAACTATTTTTAAGAAAATAATTGAAATCAAATTGAGATTGTGCATTTCTTACCAAGCCTCCAGATTTTTCTTTATCAGATAAATTGGCATTGAAGTCTCCTCCCAGGATAAAAATACAATCATCCCTAACTCAAATTTCTTTTAAAGTATCCTTCTATAGATGCATTTTTCTAACCACATTGGTAGGAGCATAGACATTAAAGAGGAAAAAATCATCTTGATTACCGAGTGAATTGATTTTACAGAGCTTCCAATTTGGTTTTTGTTTTTCCAATTCAATTTGAACTCTATTATTTTTCCATAGTAAACCTATACCCCCAGAGGAACCGTGCACATCATTAAAATTCTACCACCCACGCTTTCCAAGACTTTGACCAAAAACCTCCTAATTCCACTTGCTAACATTTTAGTCTTCTATAACAACACTATACTAACCTTCACAGAGAAAATACAACACTTAATTAAGTTTTTTTGTTAGGGGTATTTAAACCCCTCACATTTCACGAAAGGATTTTCATTGTTAGAAGAGAAGGAGTTTCACCTTCCTAGATTTAGCCTTTGAAAAACATAAAAAAATTTGCTTACCATTTACCACTTTTCTCTTAGCTAGATTGTGTTTCGATGTCCTTCCATTTTTCCAGAGGATCCACTTATGGCCACCTTTAGACCAGCTTAAATTGGAGCTAAGATTTTTTGGATTAAAGGGAGGTCCAAATCATCAACCAATTCCTCTTATTTTTCTTTTTCATAGGGGGAAACTCCTTCCTCTATACCTTCTTTAATCTGAAGATTCTCAATCCACTCATTTAGTTCATTTAAGTAATTAGTTTTTCCTTGCAAAATACCCTCATTAATTAAAAAGACCAGAGCTGAAGAATTTTTCATACCTTTCTCTATATAATTCAGAAGAGTCCTAGGAGTTATGTTTTCCCTTGGATAATCCTTGGAAACTACTCCAAAGGAATTGGGATCAGCCTTTTGATTACGCCTCCCACCCAAAATTTACCGAGGGATGCCTTTAATCTAGGCAATAAGCTTTAAAATGACCCATTTGATTACATGAGATAAACCTTGGTAATAATTTCTCATAGTCCACTCTTTGATTCCACTTTCTAGAAGAGGCGAAAATTGAAATGCATGAGTGTAACTATGAGCTGATTTCCAAGGCCATTCAAATAGTATCAAAGGCACACTTTGATCCATCTAAAGATCCAAGTTCAATCCTTAAGACTTTGCCAATTTTTTTACAATTGTTTGTCAAGATTTCAGGTTTCCAATATTCCATGGGTAGGGCATATAAAAGAATCCACACTAGAATTTTTCCCACTGATGTTGAGCACACATCAAAATTTTGAACCCATGGAAGTAAAAAAATACCGACCTCTCCTAATATCCATGCATTCCTTAAAATAACTTCATTTTTATATTCTTCACTGTGGAAAAGGACAGAGAAGAAAAATATAACAAGAAAATATTTTTGAATCTCACTACCCCATTGGATCTTCATGAGTGATACTCATGGCCACCAAATGAGTCATTCGACAATGTTTTTAAACACTTAGTTCACAGTGTTCACATGTCATCCAAAGGAAGTTTCTCAGTGTGCGCAAGAGTTCAGAGATTCAGAGTTCATCACATTGGAGCACTTCATCGAGTCATCTAGAAGGATTAGTGGGCTTTATCAGAGGTGGAAATCTATCATCATCATCGACATCATTCTTCCTTATTCTCTTTTCTCTCTCTCTCTCTCTCTCTCTCTCTCTCTCTTCTCTCCCCCAACTTTCTCTCTCCTCAGTATTCTAATCTTGCATTGGGGTTGCACTTTTTCATATTTCTTAATGTTTCTAATGTAATAAGTCACCTTTATGTTATAAAAAGGGACTTAATGTTTTCCTAGGAAGGTGAAGAGTCTTAAGTCATGTCGAGACATATGAAGAGTCATTGGGGAGTATGTGAAAAGTCATTTCTCTTCCTATAAATTGTAAATCCATTCCCATTTCAAAGGGTTGGTGATTGATTTTGTAAACTCAAGAGTGCATTGAGAGAACAAAGGAGATAGCCAAATTCTTCCATTCCCTCATTCTCAAATTTCCTCCATTTCTCCACTATGTACAACTTTTGTTTGAGAAATCAATACAAGAAGAAGGAGTTTCTAGCTTTCTTTGACTAAGGATTTCTTGATACTTTGTGATCATTAAATTCTATTTGGTCTTATTGCTACTTGCAGAGTTGTTTCCTCTTAATTTTAGTGCATGTGATGAAACTTCTAACTAGTGTGTGTAGGAATATGATTTTCTACCTGTAACATTAGTTCTCCTACCTCTTTTCTCACTCCCCTTTCCCACTCTTCAGAAAAATTCTTCCCTAGCAAGAGATTGCTAGCTTTTTGTAGGGTCAGTGGAGTGCCCCTGTTGGATCCCTGGCCTTAAGGCCACCAGGAGAAAATCCACTTTCACTCATGCATGCATATATGACAGATGCAACGGTTAAGTAGAGGGACTTATATTCCCAGAGCATTGGTAATAAACCCACCAATTTGTCCCCAACAAATTTTCTTGCCAACAGTTTTTGGTGCCCACCGTGGGGTAGATTTAGCAGCATCTGCACCCAAAATATGACCGCAAGGTCCAAAAATTCAAAAAAATCAAATATTGAAAAAAAAAAAAAAAATCATGGAAATCCATTGCTGAAAGATTCACTGTCAATTCCTGCACGTGACCTTTCATATTCCACAATGTCCTTTTGTATTCCCACTGCAAGAATTTCCAAAAGCTGGCTAAAAGGAGATACACCAGGTTGAATAGATTGAGAGGAATTGTTGACCCCACTTTCGAGGCTTTGAAAAATCAGCAAGAATGAGTTAGAGACAATCCCTACTATTTTTCTCAAGCCTCATCCCCATCTGGGTCTTCAAGTAGTTCACCTGGAAATCCCATCCAAACTCCTGTTGATACTCCCCCTTCAAATTCTCCCATTTTTCAACCACCATTGAGCATTGAGTTCCTAGAGGAAGAAGAATTTGAAGATGAATTTGTAGAAGCAAGAGAAGAAACAAAACAACAATGGCAGATGAAGCAGAAAGACCTCAACCCATTGTTCCATGGGGAAGAAATACAGGCCCGCTCACTCTTGAACCACCTCTTCATGATCTACCAATAGGTTCCCGCAAGAACTTTCCAAAGTTCAAAGGTGATGGCACACATATACCTGAAGAACACATCACCACTTTCACCACATCATGTGGGATTCTTGGAGTTGAACATGAAGATGTTGTTGTAAGATTGTTTGTGGAATCTCTCCAAGAAAAAGTAGCAGAATGGTTCTACCTCCTACCTACCCGATCCATCACTGGTTGGAATGACATCAAGACTGCCTTCGAGGAAATATTTAAATCAACTGAAGACTGTCAAGACCTCTTGGTGCAAGTTGGCTCAAATGAAGAAAGGAGAAAGTGAAACTATGAGAGACTTTGTGGCTCATTTTGAATGGTTGCTTCGCAGGATACCAGAAGAAGATTCACCATCTGAAAACAATATCAAGAGATTCTTCATCAATGCTCAATCACCAGAGGTAGGATTTTTCCTATGAAGATTTCAACCAAGGAACATTGTAGAAGCACAAAGGATGGCCATTGAACTTGATGATGATCTCATCCTCTCTGGAAAGATCAAGAATCCATCAAAGGGAAAGGCCCAACATCCTGGAGATGAGAGAACCAATCCATTGCTGCAAAAATTGGAAAATGAGATGGCATCTTTGAAGAGGGAATTATTTGAATGAGTATCTTCTCTAAGAAACAACACAAATCAAATTGTAGGAACACCCTGAAGGCTTGCCTTGGAGGCCCCACCCATGAATGCAAATTGTAAGATTCAAGGAAAATGAAGAAGAGATTGAACAAGAAAGTGAAGGTGATGATCTCCTAGAAGTTGATGAACTTGAGAATGATACAAAAATCAGATTCTGTGAGTATTTTGGAGGTGATGAAGATGATGAAGAAGATGCACCAGTTTCTCATGTGTGGTATTCACTCATTCTCAGTCTAAGAAAGGTGCCACTTCCTCCACTGCTGCAAAGAAAAAGAAGACTGATGATCCTCCTATGGTGACTCTGCAAAACAAAATAATCAGTTGAGGATCTCCACTCCCACCCTCCATGGAGTCCACATTGTTGAAGCCTGATCCTGTAGCAAGTAAGAAGGTTCCCACAATTCCAAGTAAGTCTTTCAATGCCTCTTCTAATTCTAAATCTAAATCTTCTCCTGTAAAATCTAGTACTTTGAAATCTCCTAGTGTACATTTCAAAATACCCTCCATTCCCCAAGCATCAAACCCTGCTTCCAAACCTACCCCAACTCCAAAATCAGTCCCTTCATTTCCCTTGTCCACATATTCTCCCTTTGACTTCATAGAATATGTGAACAGAGCCAAGGTGTAGATTACTGAAACTGAATATCTGTGGACTCACCCTGAACAATTTGAGAGATTTGTTCAATACATCAGGAGTGGTAGTTTAACACCCAATGTTGTAGCTCCTAGTTCTAAAGGAATACTACCAAACCCACCTACACCTCCCTCACAGAACATGCTTTCTTTGAGTGCATCCAAGACTGATAAGGTTGAACCTTTCTATGTCTCCCTTCTTGTTGGAGAATATGTATTGAACAACTACATAATTGATTCTGGTGCCTCGACAATGTAATGCCTATAAAGGTCACCAAGGCTCTCAAACTCACCATGACTCCACCCGGTGGCTCTTGTTACTCCTTAGAGTCAAAAGAGGTCCCACTTGTAGGGAAGGTCAAAGATGCATAGGTGGCTCTTGCCAAATTTCTAGACAAGAAGGTTTCAGTGATGATTTTGGTAGCAGACATTCCAACTTCATTTGGAATGTTGCTAAGTAGGGGTTTCTGTCAGCGATTGGGGGGTAAAATTCAGATGAATTGGTCTTTTGCAACCATACCAGTGAAGGGAGACATGGAGAAATTGCTTCCAGAGAAGAAGATGAGGTACACAGTGTGAAAGTTATGGAAGTCAGGAACCAACATCTTGTATCAAAATAGTAGGCAGATGAATCACTTTGTGACAACCAAGGAGGAAGATGATATTCCCATCTTGATATGTCCAAACATGCCTTCCCAGAGAGGTATGGACCTTGAAGAAGAATTGAGGAGATTTGAGTTACAAGAGGGCAGCCCCTGAATTTCAGATGATGCAAACCATGAAGAAGAGGAAATGGTTCTTGATGATTTTCAAAAGAAAAATCAGCTTATGTGCTTATCTGTGATGAGGAGATATTCTCATTCCCATTTGGAAGATGAGGACTCCCTTGATCATGTCATTCATAGGAAGAGACTAAGCCAGTTTGTAATGAGCCCTCAAACAGTGGGAAAGAATCATCTGTACAAGAACTGCTAAGAGCCGCAGAAGAAACAGAAGATCCTGAGCTCAGTCTCAAACTCCTGATGCAAGCCATGAATCTACAAGACAAGTGTGAATCTGATTTGAAAGCCTCAATCAGTGTGAAGGTTGGCCATGTTGAAATAAAGCAAGATGAGAAATATGATGCCCCCCTGAGCCAATGGTTGATGGATGCAATGATGAAATTGAGGTATTTTCTTTCCCATTTGAAGAGGAAGACTCTTTCCATGATGAAGAAATTGAAGCAAGGAGTTTTGAGGCCTTTGAAGCTGAAGCTCCTCTTGACAAAGGAGTGATAGAATGTAATGATTCCCAAGATGATGAAGTAATCCCTCCAGATAGTTTCCTTGAGCTTCAAAATAAAGATTCTTCGAAGGATCACAAAGATGAGGTGCAGGAAGTAACAAAGGAGATCTCCGTGCAAGAACTATTGGATGCAGTAGAAGTTACGGAAGACCCTGAGCTGATTCTTGATCTCTTAACTCATGCCATGGCCATACAAGACAAGTATGAGGTTACTTCTAATCCTCCATTCAATCTTCAAGCACCTCATAATGGAGTAGAGATAAAGGATGAATCTAAGGTTTCTCATGGAGAAGATGTCAATGAGCATAGATCTGGGAAAGAAAGTAACTCAGAATATTCAAGAAATTTGAATGAAAATCAGCTTTGGGGCAGTGATGAGATGCTCAATGAAGAATCAACTATGTGGATAAACATGGAAGGCAACTGGCACTATGAAACTAATTTCAAAGAGCATGAAGGAAATGGAATTTCTAAGTGAAGGCCTGAGCATCAAGAAGCTCATGTAGACTCACTCCTACCAAGTACACAGACAATCATGGAAGCACCTGGATTTCATAAATAGTTAAGGAAAGGAGGATACTTTCTGGAACCAGTCAATGGCTTCATAGAACAACATCACTCAGTGTTTCCCACTCAGGGGTAACTTTTGAGGAATGAAAAGTGCTTCAGTGAAAGTGGGTTGTCCCCCACCTTGTACCATAGGTGATTGCTAGGTGTGTTTCCCTTTCTGTTGTGTGTGTTTTTTCCTTTCCATGTGTGTTGTGTGTTTCCTTTCATGGTTTTTGGTGTGTGTGTGTGTGTGTGTTTCCTTCTTCTCTCTCTCTCTCTCTCTTGTTGTAAGTTGTACATGACTCTGCAGGGCCCAATGGATAAGGCACTGGTCAATGGATTATATGGTCTAAAGTTGAGATTCTGGATTCTCCATGTCATTTCACTTCTGCTCAGTCCATGTCATGTCCCCAAGCTAGAGCCAGTTGTTGTCATGCAAATGTGCAACAAGGAAATTGACAATTTCCAAGCATGACAACTATACCCCTATGTCAAAATTTTCAAGTTTTACCCTTCCAAGACACCCCGGGTCTACCCAGTTCAGTCTAGTGACCTCCCAATTGATGTTAACTCATCCCCCTAGGTGATTTAGGAAATTCAATTCAAAACCCCTAGGTGATTTTAGGAGTTCATTGAAAAATGCAAACTTCAGGTAGTTGTGGGAAGGGCTATCACTGGCCTTCCTAGGACTAAAGAAACCCCATGGAGAGGAAAAGAGAAGCAAAACTAGACATGGAAGTGAATCAAAGGCCTTGGAACATCATGGAAGTGATTTAGGAAGATTCAGGAAGGATTCAGAGAAGTTGGGGTAGTTTCACTAAAATCAGGGTTCACAGGCCTAGGCAATGCACAAGGCCAAAAAAGGTTGTTGAGCTTCAGAAGGTGATTCTGGGAGCTCTGGATTGAGTTAGGAGAAAAAAATACATTTTTGGAAAGGGAATTCCAATCCCTACAAGATGATGAAATCATTTTTTTCACAACACTTTGGCGCAATTAGTCTATAACTAGTTCTTCTCATGAATAGGTGGAGTACCAGATCAAAAATCCAATTTTTCAGGGATCAAATGGAGGAATAAAGACTGATACCCCCACCATTGGATTCATAAGTCCATTTTCAGTCAATATCATATAAAATTTCATCAAAAAATTCCATCAGGAGCTCAAGTTATCATTTCAAGTTTCCCTCTAGGAGCGAGTTCGGGAGTTAGTCAAATTTTGAACAGGACACGTGTCAGCTCCAGGAGCCTGGCACAATTTCATGTCCCTTACATCCCTCAAGAAAAGGGACATCAAGGTCAAAAAATTTCACCTAGCCCCTATAATCCCTCTGGATCCTCATACGACCTCTCAGACCGCCAGTTCAGCTCCCAGGTGCTTGAAGCTTCATCCCCTCACTCATCGGATCAAGTGCCACGTGTCATCACCTTTTGATGCATCCATGTGGGGGAAATTTGATGTCCCTCATGTCCCTTTTTGATGAGGGACATAAAGGTCTGAAAAATGTTCCCTAGACCCTCTAAGGAAGCTTCATGGTTCCTCATGTGACCAGCTTCCAGCCCTCTAGTGCTTTAAAGTTACTTTTTAGCCTTCATCCCCTGCCATTGGATCTCCGCCACATGTCGCAACCAGGTGCCACATGTAATTTGATGTCCCTCACATCCATTAATTCTTAAGGGACATCAAGGACATGAAAATTTTCCCTCTCCCTGCTGTGCTTTATTTCAAATTTTTAAAAAACCCCTCATGTTTCCCGCTTCTAACTTCTAACTTCTCATGCACAACTTGCTCTGTAACTTCCTCTGTAACTTCTTTCCATCACTCCACCATTGATGAACTCCAAACAAGATTCACTACAGAAATGAAATCCTCTACCCCATGGTAATATGTAGGTCTCAAAAGGAATATTGATCAAACGAAGAACAAGAATGAAGAACAAAGAAGAAGAACAATAGAAATCCTCCATGGCCGTGAAATAGAAATTTGGAGAGATCTTGCAAACCACTACACAGAATGAAAAACCATTTTTTTATTCTCATTCCTCTCATAAAAAACATCAAAACATCACCTTCAAACCCTCCTTTTGTAGCATAAAACATTCACAGCAAAGAAATCCATCTCTTTTCACAATTGGGGAAAAGCTTGATTTCCCATCAAACCGGTAGCCGAATCGAAGAAAAATTTCACCGGTGGAATAAGAAGAAAAAACAAAAAAATGTAAATTTTGTTGCAAAAAGAAGAAAAAACTAGACCTGTAATTTTTGAGGTCCATTAATGGTTTCCATGTTCAGAAGCACTGTCAGGTCAAAATTTTAAAACTTTAAAATCTCCCAAACTATTGAGCGGATAGGTCCAAGATTTCAGAGGGGTGATATTGGGAAAAAAGCCATATCAAAAATTTGTTTCACAGTGATCTGACCACTGAAGGTTCACTTTCCAAAAATATCAAGTCTTTAAATGGAGGACTACCATTTTGGGAAAGTCGTCAATTAAAGAAACTGTGAAAGAGGCATTAAACAAAGAAGATGTATTGCAAGGAGAGATCATCAAAATGGTCATCTTGGTCCAAAATTGACACTTACTAAAAATAGTAAGTGGTCCCATGAGCACCTACCAAAAATAGAAAATTGATCCAGAAGGTGAGAGGAACACAGGGAGAAAGGGAAATCTGAGTTGCAACATCCAGTTGAGGTTCGAGGCAGCTGATTTTTCATACTTACTAAAAATAGTAAGTTGTTTTTTTGAAGAAATCATGAAGCATAAATGGACAGGGCAGAAGCCGACGCAACCTTTCACTTCTGAGTAAGAGATAGAAAAAAGTGCAGTCTCTATCATCATACTATGCAGAGTAGGTGACAGTGAGGATGTCAACAATGTCTTTCGACACTCATTTCATGCTTCAATTGGTATGTGGGAGGTGGAATTCGTAGTCGACACCGTCAGATCATTCATAAGATGCTTCATCAGGATCATGTCCAAATCAGCTGAGTAGTGTGACAACGTTATAGGGAGTCAGGACAAGATTCGTTCCAAGGCTCCAGTCCCTTCAGAGGAGGATCTTCACGAGTGATACTCATGGCCACCGAATGAGTCATTTGACAATTGTTTTTAAACACTTAGTTCACGGTGTTCACATGTCATCCAAAGGAAGTTTCTTAGTGTGCGCAAGAGTTCAGAGATTCAAAGTTCATCACATTGGAGCATTTCATCGAGTCATCTGGAAGGATCAATGGGCTTTATCAGAGGTGGAATCTATCATCATTGACATCATTCTTCCTTCTTCTCTTCTCTCTCTCTCTCTCTCTCTCTCTCTCTTCTCTCCCCCCAACTTTCTCTCTCCTCAATATTCTAATCTTGTGTTGGGGTTGCACTTTTTCATATGTCTTAATGTTTCTAATGTAATAAGTCACCTTTATGTTATAAAAAGGGACTTAATGTTTTCCTAGGAAGGCAAAGAGTCTTAAGTCATGTCAAGACATATGAAGAGTCATTGGGGAGTATGTGAAGAGTCATTTCTCTTCCTATAAATTGTAAATCCATTCCCATTTCAAAGGGTTGGTGATTGATTTTGTAAACTCAAGAGTGCATTGAGAGAACAAAGGAGATAGCCAAATTCTTCCATTCCCTCATTCTCAAATTTCCTCCATTTCTCCACTATGTACAAATTTTGTTTGAGCAATCAATACAAGAAGAAGGAGTTTCTAGCTTTCTTTGACTAAGGGATTTCTTGATACTTTGTGATCATTAAATTCTATTTGGTCTTATTGCTACTTCCAAAGTTGTTTCCTCTTAATTTTAGTGCATGTGATGAAACTTCTAACTAGTGTGTGTAGGAATCTGATTTTCTACCTGTAACATTAGTTCTCCTACCTCTTTTCTCACTCCCCTTTCCTGCTCTTCAGAAAAAGTCTTCCCTAGCAAGAGATTGCTAGCTTTTCCGCAGGGTCAGTGGAGTGCCCCTGTTGGATCCCACTGTAAGGCCACCATAGAAAATCTCACTTTTCACTCATGCATGCATATAACAACAGCTGCACCGGTTAAGTAGAGGGACTTACTTATTGGACTTCATTTTCCTACTACAAATTCAAAATAACAACATGATGGTGTTGTGGTATTTCACTCTCTAACAAAGAGGGCCTCTACTCAATCTCTAGTAGATATTTCCCTTTCACCTCCAACTCCTTAGAGTTTTTAAAATATGGTCATTTCCTAGTAGCCATGTTTAATCGCTTGTAATATGAGCTATTAGATTGTAAATAGATCAACATTGTAGCTATATTGAACAAAATTTTAGATGTTTAAAATGGTTTTGGGTAGTATTTTTTAAAAATGCACCTATGAGTTGTTATTTTCCATTTAGGTAGTATTTTTTACATATCATGAAGTTGAATAATCTTCTAATTCTTGATGTATAGGCAGCTACATGACGCTTCATATTCGTTGGCCATGATGTTTGATTTTTTTAGAATATGTTGGCTACTAATCACCTTAATGCTTCAGATCCTTAAATGAATTATTATAATACAATTAGTTAGTAGTTGGCATTTTATGGAGTATAGTCATTGAATCATGTATTTTATCCATTTATTGTACTATTCTATGTTAATGGGTAATGACAGTTAGGAATCATTTTAATCTATTTACTCATTTCAATATTAATAAAATTCGTGTGAACTCACTTGTGGGTATAAGATTAAGCATAGATTGTTTGTGTGATTGTGTTATAATATTAATCACTAGCTCACTTTGGTTCCATTGATGATAAATTAAAATAATGAGGCTATGTAACTATATTGTCTCTAACACTACAATCAAACACCAAAATCAATTATATATAAATGGATAGCAACAAATGTGTATAATACTAAATAATTAACACTAATAAAACACTAAAATTCAGGCATAAACATCAATTATTAATTCAACAATGTTAGTGTCAGTTGTGTGGTAGTTTTTATGTAACATTAAAATCTAACACTGAAATTGCATATGACATATAACACTATATATAGCACCAAATTTGGTGTTATATGTCATAACAAATTTTGGTGTTGTTGGATTTTGGTCTTATCAAAAAACTACCACACAACCAACACCAGTACTATTGAATCACAAATTGTTGTTATATGTCTGAATTTTAGTGTTTTTTTTAGTGTTATATTATCTAAAATTCTTGTACCCATGATAAGTGAGTGTTGAAATATTGTTAACTTGATAGTCTTTCCATTAACATAAAATACTTGCTAACTTGATAGAATTTTCAATGACATGATCATCTTGTTAAATCGATAGCCTTAACAAAAACATGAACAACTTGCTAATTATTTACACCCTAATTAAATTATGTCATGGATAGTGCATAATAATAAATAGGATGTAAGGTTTTCTAACATGATATTATGTTGATCTAATCAATTTACAATTAACCATTCATAACCATAATAATGTATTAATACTTGCAACAATTGATAAATGATAAACAATAACTTAAATACACAAGAGGAAATGAAGACTTAGTTGTATACGTTAGAACAAAGAAGATATAAATGTGCAGATAAGTGGAAAATATATATCAAAGATTGGGGATGCTTCATTATCAATTCTTGGACTAGAAACTAAATTGGGGTAGGACCGTAGAAATGTTGTTTGGTACAAACCTAGAGTTATATGGTCATAACTATATTTTTATAGTCTTGGACCCTTTGATAGTTGGAATCTACAACTTTCTGCATACTTCTCTTACTTATAAATCCCCTTTGTTGTATGTCACTCTTATTTGCACAACCTCAAGATGAACTGTAATCACTTGTAACAAAGTAGAAAACCTAGAAACCTGTTATATTTTTCATCAAAGCATTATATAACCAAAAGGATAAATCATGTGTGTGGTTAGTTTGGACTACCCTTGGTGGTTGATCTAACCAAATGAACCCAAGTGTTGTAATACATGACCTAGTGCATGATCAACCCTCATGTAGTTATCCTAGGTGCTTTTGTAAGTATGAGTGTGGTTTAAGCCAACCCGTTATGAGTTCCCTTTTATGTCTTAACACAAATAATAACAAGATAAATATAGAGTATAAAATGTATCCAACATGGTAGTAGTGTGATGTGGTGTACTTCAACTATATGACCTAACCATTTTTTCATGGAAACCATTTGAAAATGTTTGGAGTGACTTTTCTCTTATTAAGGCATGGTTCTAGGACCCATTCTTGGAAATAGAGGAACCTAGAATCTTTGACTAATTTGAGTGCTCCATAGCTATAGTAATCGATTATCTAATTGACGTGCAACTAGTTTAGGGATATTTTAGAGAACCTTGAGTAATTTTGGAATTATTTTAGATACCAATTTTTGGTATGCTTTTCCTCCATCCTATGTTTGGCTTCATCATCATCTCACACATTCATACATATCTTCCAATTTAAATTATATTTCCCTCCTACATCACATTTTCCTATAATATATGTTTATCCTATCCTAATCACATCTTAATACTATCATTATTTATCTTCCCTAATCCACCTCTAATTGTATTTAATCACCTCTAAAACGTACCCATTTTCTTAATATTACCCATAAACACCCCCATTTATTGTCCCTAGGATTCTACCTCCCCTTATTCAATTCCCTATTATCCTCCCACCACCTTTTATTATCCCCATGCAACCTTAACCCAACTAAATGACCAAACCTCTAATTTTAGCCTCTTTCAGACCCCCTTTATCGAGATAAACATCACCTCCACCGCCAAAGTGGATGGTCTTTTGCAATCGCCAGTGACCCATTTGGGTCACTGTCAACCCTATAAATATGCTTGTACCCCTCCTCTCCTCAGGATGAAATTTTTGAGTATTTTCATATCTTGCGAGCTTGGTCTATTTTCTCTCCTTCTTATGATAAAAAATCTTCAAATTAGAGCCTTCTTAGAATTTTGCATGCCATTCATGGAGATTTTAAGATTTAGAGCTTACTTGGAGTCCTTCCATTATTTCGTCGCCTCTTTCTTACATGTCTACTACTTCCTTATAGCTTTATTGTTGCATCTATCATCATCGATCCTTCTTCACGACTCTTTTCCCATACGTTTAACCCCATCAAACACTAGATCCACATCCGGTCATTTTTGACCCACCCTAGTCACCATTGACTCATTCTATCTTACCCATGTATTCTATCTCCATGATCATCTATCATCTATCCAACAACTCCCTCATTATTTAGGGCCCTTTGTTTCTTCCACCCATCTCCCTGACAATCCTAATCAGGGGATCATTTTTTATATCAAAATTTCCCTAAAAATCCCTAAATTATGTCAATACTGAAGATATTTTTGAGATTTTTCCATGAACTATGAGAACGCGACAAACAGACATTGAGAGCTCTAGTTATGTCCAGTCAACGAGAAAGTCAACTCTAGTCAATAGGTCAATAGTGGACTGATTGCATTGCGACACATGGCTAAAGGGCATTGGCAAAAATTAGAGAGGTTTTCACCGCTGGTCTTCGACGATCAAAAATATAGCTCAACAAAACAAGAGGCTCAATTTTTTTTAACAGAGGGGAGCCCGGCCGTTGTGAGGATGATTATATCATTACCAACGTGGTGGGTCCTCAAGCCACCACGTGGCTTTCCACCACTTATCCATATTTCATTTTGAATTTCATAGTATTATATGGTCAAATTTTATATTATTCACCATGTTACTATGTTATTTCAATTTGCAATGTTTTGAGAAATGACTGAGTTTATTATCCTTTCTCGGTATTATTTCCACTAGCTCGAAGAGCTTATCACACCGAGTTGATCACATAGAGTTTGCCACATGGCTCGGTTTGATATACCATATGACTCGGCTAACATCAGTGGACATCAACGATGGAAGGATAACAAGGCATATCCCACGACTCAGACTTCAAACAAACTCAGTGGCATACTTAACCACCATAGTCCACAAACACATCAAATACTATGCCACATGCCTCAGCCACACCAACCAACACAAACCACCATCTCACCATGTAGTGGCTTCACCATTTTTTAGAAAAATAGTGGGAAGGCATGACCAAAGTAACGGAATTCATGGGCAGTTGAGCCCATTAAAAACCAACACCCCCATTCACATGGACCATGTGGTATTTGACCCACTGAACTAGCATAGAGAAAAAAGGAGGAGGTTTGTACCCACAAGCTTGGTGGGGATAATGAACAACCCAACCAACTTGGCCAGCGAGTTGGTTAGGGGATAAGTTGGCCAATAAGGCATTTATACAAGAATTTTAGGTCCATATGGGCTATAAAAGCTGACCCCTCTCCATTGTAAAGATACCGAGACACAAAAGCTTATTATTTTTTAAGCATAGTTGTGGGATTTGGGAGAAATAATAATAGGATAATTTTAATATAGTAGTGGGAACTATATTAAAATCCTAAAATTACTATAGGAAAATATTGTTTATTGGCCTATTAATTTTTAGGCAATAGCAGATGAAATATTTGTGATTAGGAGTATTATGCTACCCACTAGGCCCATTGAGCCACAATATTTTTCACTTGTGACACCTAAAGTATCGACCGGAGTGTCGAAGGTCGCGGGGAAGCGTTGGGAAGGCCGATCGAGTTTCGAAGGAGGTTGTGCATTAGGAAGGTGAAGAATGATTTGACTGATCATCGGAAGTTCTTCGAAGGACTGGCACTCTACTAGGCAAGTGAAAATTCCATTAGGTTTTATTGTAAAAAATAACATTGTACTTACAATTTTTACTAGTGGAATGGTTTGAAAGAACTCTGAGACGTATGATTTTTCCAAACTTCATAATCAATCATTGTGAAATATGTCATTATATGTCTTGCATTAATTTTAAATTGATTACTTAAAAGGAGACAAATTATCGACAAATATTTAAAGCCTATACATGTCTGAGATCAGGTAGATAAAAATTTGATCATTTTCGGATCAAGTTGGTATCAGAGCTAGTTTTACAGATTTGGTTTTGCAGAAAAGGATCTATACCTCTTCTTCCAGTTACAGTTATGCTTGCGTTATTGGGCACCATGGTTTGAGTGATGATGACTCAACACCGAGAACATGATAGCCAGATCATGGAGTTACAAACCCACCCAGCTACTGTTCGAGAGCGTTCAGTGCCATCAGCAATAATGCATTGCAGAGTTACAAAGAAGCCTAGATGCTCCACTTAGGAAGGTGGTTGAATCAAGTCAGCTTTGGAAGCACCACTTGGAGAGGAAACCTTCACCAAGACTCAGTCATGTGTCGTCATTGTGGCAAAGGGCATGACACCGAGAAATGCTGGAAATTGTATCCTATACAGGAGGCCTAAGCGGGTGTAGAAGAAGGAAAGGATATTGCAGGACCCAAAACTGGCCAGTCAGTGACACCATTAGCAAGGAGAGCACCAGTGGAAATTCTAGATATTATACTGTGACATGTGATTGCCTCAAGATAGTGGATTCTGGTATTACCACAAGGATAATTAGTCACTCTTATTTTTGATTGGACTATCGAAGTAGGATACGTGACTGTCGATTTGGTGTGCCGACTAGGACTTCCCATGACACCACTTCCTTGTACCAAGATAGTTGGTACAGAAGATGGTACTCTTCATGGAGTGTCTACCATTTATTGCATTATGATATTCATAGTTGGGAGATGAGTTTCAGACAATATCACTCTTGACATCATCCCTTTGGAGATGGATGAAATGGTATTAGGAAACTTCTACCTAACTTCTCGTCAAGGTTATATGACTAATGACATGAGTGGAGTGGAGCTTCGCATTGGACACAGCTGGAGGATCAAATTCATGATGGGTCATGTTGTTTTTCTTACACAAGGTGAAGACAATGAGCCTTCAGACTCATATGAACCTAGGGATCATGTAAATCCTAGTGTAGAGTCGAGCTCATATGTCCCTACTGATCAGCCAGATCTTGACACTAAGGTCACATACATTCCAGAAGACCATGAGGATCTGTATGTAGAGGAGCGAGAGTCCAAGGATCCACAGGACACCTATTGAGGTATCCTAGATAGACACCGAGGATTCTACATTTGGTAAGAAATATAAGGTGCAAATAAAGTTGACTTTGTTCAGCTATTGTATTGGTTTTTCTGAGCATTATTTATTTCTCTTATTATAATAAAACCATAAAATTTTGTGTTAGGTAGAATGTATGAATAAGACCCCTATGTGGTCAATTTTTGTATACATCTAACAGATCAGGACACTAGTAAAAGACCCAATTCTTGGGTAATGTTTGTACTCTTTTATGCTTGCATTAGTAAGACCCCTTAGATGGAAATTATTTTGGTAAATTGCTAATACTAGGAGATGTAGTATGTTTTGGTCCTTGTTGAGTTATTTTTCTAGTAGGAAAGAGACAAATGAGGTCAATCCATGATTGCAATGCAATGGAGAAGACCAAGTACAAAAGCCACCAAGTAGGAGAAATTTTCGCGACAGGTTATCATGTGAAAATTATTTTCCTATAAATTGGTAACTAAGTTATTGTACCAAGACTCCAAAAAGGAGCATTTTTTACAACTAATTGGCATGATGTATTAGGATATAATTTCCTACACTTGTATTTGTAAGTTGTAAAAAGACCCTTTTTAAGGGCACATATCTCCTAATCAAAATTTGAGTGACCATTACAGTTGATACTCATATCTATGAGCTTGGAGATTGGTCAGCCATTTTGCAGATAGTAGAGTTTGTAGGTATCAACTCGGAACTTCATTATGTGTAGAGGCATTGTGACCATATAGTAGAATGGTAGTTGAATCACCATTGGCATTGATGTCAGGTCAGAACTTCATTTTGTGAAGATTCCATCATGGGAATCTAACATAATAGCACCTGATATTGTTTTTCACCAAAAGGATCTCTCAAAAGATCAACTCGAAATTTCATTCTGTGTAGAGGCATTATGACCATGCAGCAAAATGGTAGCTGAACACCATTGGCATCTGAAAATAGGTCAAAAACTTCATTCTGTGTAGAGGCATTGTAACCATGCATCAGAATGGTACCTGATAGTCATCATGAACATGATGCTTTGTACTGTGTAGAGGCAACAGTCATGTAGTGGGGATGGATTCACCATTTTTGAGCTCATGAGAAATCATCTCAGAACTTCATTCGGAGTCAAGGAATTATGACCTCACATTAGAATGGTAGCTAATCATCAAAATAACATCATGCATTGGATGCTTGTGGTCTTGAAAGAGGCTTATCATCATGCATTAGAGGCATTGAATTCTGGAAAGGGATGCAACATCAAGTTAGAACTTCATTCTGTGTAGAGTCTCCTATGAGCCTATAGCAAGATGGTACCTAACAAGTCATTACCCATCACCGACATTGGATCAATCATAGCTCTACGTAACATGAAGTTCCTTTGAACCATTTTGGATTCTGCGGAATCAACTAGAACTAGTAGTTGTGTTATAGAGTCAAAGAAGATCCTTGTTGTTAGATATTTAGAAGTGTATCACCACACAATAGAGGCATTGAATTCTTCTTTGGATATTAGAGTGACGCAGTAGAAGTGTCATGGGCCCATAACCCATAGGTCCAGGATCATAACAAATTTGTCAAAGTGAGAAGGTTGCAGAGGAAAATACCCAAGGGTGTACTACACAAGTACTTCTGAGGTGGTAGCAAAGTTTCCAGATTCAGGATAAGATGGCAAAATGTTCCAATATAATTTTTTGGGATAAAAAGCCTTTCCTATTGGGGAGGTATGATTAGGGGATCATTTTTTATATCAAAAGTTCCCTAAACATCCCTTAAATTGTGTCAGTTAAACATATTTTCGAGAGTTTTCCATCGACTATGAGAACACAAAAAAATGGACATTGGAGCTCTAGTTATGTTCGATCAAATAGTCAATAAGTGGGAAAGTCAACTCTGGTCAACATGTCAATAGTGGACCAATCGCATTGCGAATATGTGGTAAAAGGGCGTTGGAAAAAATCAGAGAGGTTTTCATTATCGGTCTTTGAAGATCAAAAAATGGTATAGCTCGATGGAACAAGAGGCTCAACATTTTTTAATAGAGGGGAACCCGACCGATGTGAGGATAGATTATATTATTGCCGACGTGGTGGGTCCTTAAGCCACCATGTGGTTTGGCACCACTTAGCCATATTTCATTTTGAATTTCATAGTATTATATGGTCAAATTTTATATTATTCACCATGTTACTATGTTATTTCAATTTGCAATGTTTTGAGAATTGACCGAGTTTATTATCCTTACTCAGTATTATTTTCACTATTTGGAAGAGCTTATCACACATGAGTTGATCACATAAAGTTTTCCACATGGCTCAGTTTGATATAACACTAGTGGACATCAACGATGGGAAGGATAATAAGGTATATCCCATGACTTGGGGTTCAAACAAACTCAGTGGCTGGTTACCCAACGGTCACATTCCACAAATGCATAACAAGATACTATGCTACATGGCTCAACCATACCAACCAACACAAACCACCAACTCGCCACGTAGTGGCTTCACCACTTGCCACAAAAATAGTGGGAAGGCATGACCAAAGCCACGGAATGAGTTATGGGCGGTCAAGGCCCATTAAAAACCAGCACCCACAAAAGCTTATTAATTTCTTAGTCATAGAAGTTGTGGGATTTATTTGGGAGAAATAGTAATAGGATAATTTTAATATAGTTTTGGGAACTATATTAAAATCCTAAAATTACTATAGGCAAATATTGTTTATTGGTCTATTATTTTTTAGGCAATAGTAGATGAAATATTTGTGATTGGGAGTATTACACTACTCAATAGGCCCATTTAGCCACAAATGTTTTTCACTTGCGACGCCTAGAGTATCAACCGAAGTGCCAAGGATGCAGGGAAGCATTGTGAAGGCCGATCGAGTTCCAAAGGAGGTTGTGCATCAAGAAGGTGAAGAAATATTTGAATGATCATCATAAGTTCTTCAAAGGATTTACACACTACTAGGCAAGTAGAAATTTCCATTAGATTTTATTGTAAAAAATAACATTGTACTTACAATTTTTACTAGTGGAACAGTTCGAAAGAACCCGAAGACGTAGGATTTTTCCGAACTCTATAATCAATCATTGTGAAATTTGTCATTATATGCTTCCATTAATTTTAAATTGATTACTTAAAAGGAGAAACTTATCAGAAAATATTTAAAGCCTACAAGGGTCCGAGATCAGGTAGATAAAAACTTGATCATTTTCAGATCAGGAACTATATTAAAATCCTAAAATTACTATAGGAAAATATTGTTTATTGGCGTATAATTTTTTAGGCAATAGTAGATGAATTATTTGTGATTGGGAGTATTACACTACCCAATAGGCCCATTGAGCCACAATATTTTTATGACGCCTAGAGTATAGACCAGAGTGCTAAAGGACGTAGGGAAGCATTGGGAAGGTCGATCGAGTTCCAAAGGAGGTTGTGCATCAGGAAGGTGAAGAATGATTCGACTAATCATCAGAAGTTCTTCGAAGGACTGGCACACTACTAGGAAAGTTGAAATTTCCATTAGGTTTTATTGTAAAAAATAACATTGTACTTACAATTTTTACTAGTGGAATGGTTCAAAAGAACCCAGAGACATAGGCTTTTTCCGAACTCCGTATATGTTTTCATTAATTTTTTATTGATTACTTAAAAGGAGAAATTTATCGGTAAATTTTTAAAGCCTACAAGGGTCCAAGATTAGGTAGATAAAAACTTGATCATTTTTGGATCAAGCCCACATCCTACTTTTTGGCCTTATCATTGTCAAACAACCCATATTTTCCCTCGGTTACTTATGAACTTTTTTAAATTTATCATATCTATCTATTTTTCTTACACATTTATGTTCATAATTCTTCTACAACAGATCAAGACATCCTCAATGCTTCAACATCAATTCTAGATTTTTTTTATGCACATCTTTTTGGTTTACTCTATTGTAGTCATCGTCAACTGTACCAGTCAATCTTGGGTTGTATTTGAATTTAACAAGTTTGACTTTATTTATCATCATCTACATTATCATATATTTGTCCTAGCATCTCTAGCATATCTCAGATCTTTGTTTTAATTTTTTAGTTGCATCATATTTGTTCATTATCATTTATTGATATTTTTATCAAATTGGCTTGACATCCATCCCTAGGAAGTCATCACTTCTCAGGCCTATCCTAGTGAAGCAACCCACCATCTTATATACTAACCATTTTCTTACTTAGCTTCTCTTTGTTGCATAGGTTATTGAGCTCACCACGAAGAGGCTCTCTTGTTCCCGTATATCCATCATCGTCATTATCACATGTCTTGAGGTAGCCTTAAACCCTCGCATATTTTCTGATTTTATTGATTTCTTGTATCCTTTCCATTAACTTGTTTAAAAATTATGGCATGTCTTGTGGGACCCACCCTTATTCCTTGGCGATTCCTTTCTTTATTTTTGTTTTTCATATTCTTTTCTATTTATCCCTTCCTACTAATTCCACATGTAGAAACTTCTTTACTTGCGTGCTTTGCAGATCATGCTTACTTTGACCAACAACATGTATGCCTAAAATTTAAAAACAAAAAAAGGGAAATAACGTTATCTAGGTATTCCTCATTTTTTTATTTTTATTTTTTTTTGCATTTCTTTCCCTCCTTTGTTTGTGTTATTTCATCGAATTTCACATTTCATTTTGGACTTAAAATAACACCTTCATGCTTGTTTATTCACATATTCTAACAAATAGGTAATATTTTGCATTCGCACTTATTTCACACACATCCAAACTCAAAAATCAATTAACACATCCAAAACATCTCCTACCAGGTGGAATAATTGGTATTTCATCACCCAATAAGGAAGTCACCATGGTGTTCTGGTCACTTCAAAACAAAATTGACTATCAGTATATCGGTTAAGCACCCGACACCATTATCATTGTGGTGTGTGAAGTATGGGGGTAGGCCCTAATACCAAGCCACACACTAGTTGTCATCACATATTTTTGCCTCATGTACCTTTGGGTATATCAAGGATTCCAACCTAAAAAAACTTGGAACCATCCTTGGACTGGCCATTTCTTAGGTTCCCTTCGAGCCTTTCCTTTTCTTGTTCACACTTTTATAAATAAACAAGATACTTGACATTGCTTCTTGATTTGATTTTCAGATTAATAACTAGCATAATTTCTTGGTGTCTTTTCCATGCTTGTTCTCACTCGTTACCAAAAAAAAAAAATGGAACACGCAACCTCATCCAGCAACACCCCCATCTCTAAGAATCTTTCTCAACAAACATATGTTCTTGCCATTATTTCTTCCACTCGTTTGATCACTTCATCTTTGGTTCCCCAACCTATTATTTATACTATCCCTTTTAGCGAGCCTCGTATAGTTCAAACAAATACCCATTATGAAACAAATCCTTTCACCTACCATCATTCTATCCCCTCTCGACCAACCTATCATTTATAAGATTCCTTCTAGCTACCCCCCTATGATTCAAACAAATCCCCATGTTAAAACCAATTCTTTTGTTTACCATCATTATATCCCCTCTCAACCAATTATACCCCCATATGTTGCTTCCTTAGAGACCTTTGGGCATCCCACTATCCCTTGTGGATGCTTGGAGTTTTAATAACTCCTTGACATTGATCTTGTTTCTCTTCATGATAATCTTATCCGTAAATCTATGAAACTTCCCATCAATGGACCTCCACTTTAATAGTTTTATGCTTATCACTCTCAACCCTAATCCACCCAAGTCCTCACATATCAACTTGTTGTATTCTTCCCTAGAGCCATGAATGAGCTTACCATAGCTCAACATAAACATGACTCTCATGACTCTTTTTAGTGTGATCCCCCAAACTCATCAATCCATGCAATTGGTGGTTCATATTCCACCCAATATATGTTACATTAACACCATCCCTATATCTTCTCTCCCCATTCAATCCTCATCTAATGTTGTTATCAACACTCCATTCAAAATATTTAGGGATCTCAATTATTTCCTCCACCACCCGAGCAACACATTCAAAGCTCAACGCCTATCTTCACTTCCTAAGTCCACACCAATATTATTACCTCACTACCCCACCCTTCGAATTCAATCTAAAATAATCAAACTCCACTCTAAATCACCTTCTAACACATGTTTCCTAATCAACCCATCCAAAAATCTCAACCACCTCATCTAACACATCCCCAATCTAATCTCCCTATCATCCAACAATAGCCTTCTCAATCATGCCCACTCATCTACATCCCTTCCCAACATCCTAGCTCCCAACCTATTCAATCATAATATTTCAATTATCTTCCTCCTTATCAACTACAGAACTCCCACAAAATCCCATACTAACCCATCCACTTCTTACAATCCATAAACTCATCCATCATCTTCTCATCCCCATACCTCCAATGACCCCATGCAATCTTTCATAAGTAGGTTAGAGAACTTGGAAGCCACCACCTTGGGTCATAAAAGGTCATTCACTTACAAAAAAATTTTGCAATTAGCCCATCAAACCATATCCTACCCATTGAGAAATCCCTAAATTTTTAAAATTCAACAGTAAGGAGGAGCCTCAACAACACCTTTGTGCCTTTAAGAACACATGTTATCTCATCAACCAAAACCAAGATATTATACTTCAAAATTTCCCTATGTCTTTGGCTAAACCTGCTTTGGATTGGTACAATGGCATTCCTCAACATTATTTTTTCTCTTTCACCCAGCTTGTGTAACTCTTCTTAGAACACTTCTCCATTAATATCATGTGTAATATCAACATTACCGACCTCTATGCCATCAAAAAATTTGATGAGTAATTAATCACATATTTAGTTGCTAGGTGGCATGGTATCATCAATCAATTGTCCTTTTCTCTTTCCTAAATCAAGCTCATCAAAATCTTCTCTCAGTCATGTGAAAAACATATCTCATATACTCTTCAAATCTAATATTTTCATATATTTAAGGAAGCCTTCACCATGGCTTGCAAACTAGAACTATGAGTCCTTGAGAAAGACCGGGTCAAACTCCACTCTAACAAACCCAAATCTGATTTCACCAAATCATCCTTCCCTCATAACGAAAAATCCAAAAATTATGCAAGTTTCGTTGTCATTAAATCCTCTTCCACATCCACATCTCATGTTAAACCTCCACAGATAGCTCTTTGGCCAACTCCTAACTATACTCCCCTCGACGAATCTTATAGTTCCATATTCAACAAACTTATGGCTACAAACATTATTAAAATTCCCCTATCTGGCCCATTGATGATTCATCTCCCAAACCCACATGGTATTGCGATGACCACTATTGCAAGCATCATCAAGTTCATAGCCATGATATTGAAATGTTTCATACCTTCAAGGACCTAGTACAATGGCTTATCGATCAATGGGACCTTCAAGTAAACAATCGTAATGCCCCTCCTAAGTTTTTTAGTGGTGAATATTCGTAATTTGGTGAATATTCCATTTTAGGAAAATTTGAAAAGGTAAATTTTTCAGAGAAGGTCAGTGACCTGTTCACCTAAAGTTTACAATATATATTTTTTTAGGGGTCGGATTCACCTACATTTGAATAAAAATATCCTATAAAAACCTAGGTGATTCATCAGGTAATATACTACTAACTTACTACTACTTTACCAAGGTACCAACATATAAAGTATTGTGAACTTGCAGGGTAAGTTGTTGATGCACGACGGGAGGTTTTTATGCATGGAAGGAAGTTTTTGATGCACGATAGGAGGTTGTTGATGCACAAAATTCCTATGTTGTTGACACACGATAGTAGGGTAGAGGCTTCAGATGCATGATAGGATATTTTCATTCATACGACAACAAGGTTATTGTCATGTGATAACAAACCTCCTGTCATGCGACAATAAGGTTGTTGTCGTGTGACAACAAACTTGGTGTCATGTGACAATAACCTTGTTGTCACATGTTAGTGAGGTTATTTTGATGAATGAAAGGAGGGTGGAGGTTGCAGACGCATGACAAAAGATGTGCAGTTGTATAACAGTAACATTTTTGTCACACGACACTAACCTTGTTATCATACGATTACAAATCTCATGTCATGCATCCGTAGCCTTTCTATCACACAGATTTAAAATGAAAGCTTCTTTGGGTGGAAAATTTTCACACAAACCCCAGAAAATTCTCCATGTTCATGAAAGTGGTTTTGGGGATATTCATGAAGAATATTCCACCTTCTATTTCCCATAGGTATCTTAAAATAACCCTTCTGCATCAACCATAAGACTAGATGTATTCAAGAAAACTGTCCCTAATCATCCTCCAAATAATCAAGCTACTCCTCCTACATCCCAAGTTATTAACACCCATATAAAATCTCTAGTACTAAGGACACCCACAAAAATCCACCATCACTTACCCTTCATCTAACGATTTCCATACCTAACACCCACATCCTATATTCCACACATTTCATCATATCTACACCGACATATCCCACATCTATCTCATATACCTATATCTCAACAAATCCATATGTATCCATACCTATACCTATATCCCATATGAAATGTTACATGAATCTCTCATCTCTACCAAACAAACATCTGAGTTCAATGTCTAATGCAAGTAAATGAACCTATGACCATCCTCATCTTCTAAAATGATAACAACTTCTATACTCAACATCTTAGTATCAGGGGAGATCAATCACAATCCTTATCATCGTAAAGATCAATCACGCTATCAAAAACCATCTTCCATCCCCAATCCTTATGTCTACAATACCACTGACATCGAAATACACCTAATAAGGATAAATCCATTGAATTTAAATCATTTCTCATCTACGTCAAGGGTAAAACCTCACAACAAAAACCTAAGAACTCCTTGGTGCTCCCATCCAAAATATCTCACTCATTACAAAAAATTAGAGCTTCCTACCTTCAAAGGGAACCATTAATCCAAGCCATCCAATAATCCAATCATCCATCTTAGGGCCTCCACCTTCTATTTTGGGACCTATTTCCTCTATCCAAATTTTCCTGATCACCAAGCTAAACTCTCCAAATCATGTTAGAGTCCATTCTTCCAAATGATGCAATCTAAAGACATATATCCTTCCTTCTAAATATAAATCAAAAAATCCATCCTAAGTCTGAGTCAAAATAATTCAAAGAAAATCAAAATCCAAGGCCCCTAAAAAGCCTCACAAGAGTAAGGAACCAGATCTTTCCTTCAAATCATCCCCCAAACCAAATCCACCCAAACCCAAAGACTATTTCCTCTTCACAAACCCCCCATCAGTTTCTTATCTAAAAATGCTACAGTCTGTCTCATCCAAGCATCCACAATTTCCCTTACCCCCATTGTCCCTTTGACCCAGGATGGATCTTGAATCCCACGATGGTTTGATTCCAACACTAATATGTACCATATCATATGTGTTAAAACATGACATAGATAATTGTAGGGGATCTAAACCCTCATGAGACAATCTCATAGAATAGGATGATCTTCTCATCAAAGAGAATACCACCCTCTTCCATCCATCTACCAGCCCTATCCACATCCAAGCCCAATCCTCCAATCAAATCTATAACCTTTCTAAAACCTCTAAATAGATCCTTCATCATATCCTCTTTCAATCCCATTCCACCCAACTTTTCTACCTCTTCTAAGGATGGTCCCCCTCTTTATATAGATGTCATTCATATCACCACTCGCTCTTATCCTCATGAGTCTCAACCATCTACCCAACCAAACCCATAGTTGTCATCGTTACTCCTTCCAATGAACCAACTCCATCCCCTTCTTTATCCAAGGCTAAGGTATCCATCCTAACCACTCCGCAAACTCAAAAGCCTGCCACCATTAAACAAAGCATCGTAAAAAAACTGCATCAGGCTCTCATTAATATGTCCCTCTATGAACTCATCTAAAGCTCTCCCAATCATGGAAATGATCTCATTGAATCCTTATGGCATATCCCAGCCTCATCTGATGAGTCCCAAACTTTTGTGGCATCCCTTGTTAGAAGCTCTCGCAGCTTTCTTCCCTCCATCTCCTTTGATGATTCTAAAATCTTGGATATCTTACCTGAAGATCATGACCTTCCTCTTTTCATCACTATCTGCATCAATGAAACATTTTCATTGTCAATCTATGATTGACAATGGTGCTAACATCACTATCATCTCATCCCATACTTTCATCCAACTTAAACTTCCCAACACCATTTTCACCAATCACCCATGGTCCTCTGAGCCTTCAATGATGTTGTTTCCCCCACTTGGGCACATAGTTATCCTCCCCATCTGCATTGGTGAAAAAATTCTCCATGAAATCTTCTACATTGTTGAGGGGGAGTTTCAATATAATGTCTTTCTTAGATGCCCATGGATTCATGTCATGATTGTGTCCCATCCACTCTCCATCATTGTATTAAATATGAACATGAGGGGAAAATCCATACACTCCCCATAGATAATCTTCCTCCATTCAAAGCATGTCACATGACCTATCGACCAAATGATGTGCTCATCCCTAAGCAAGATTCATCCTCTGAAAGCATCCACTAGTTCATCTGTACCTATCATCTAAGCTCCCTAATAATGAATCTATTGATAATGTGATGCAACGTCTTTCACTGGGGGAGTATCAACTCCTCACCCTCAATTCTCTTCCCACACCTAATCAACTTGGTAGACCTGAAAATCTCCTATGTATCAACCAAATGTCAGGGATATCATTTCCTTTGGTCCACCTCATCTAAAAACCAATCTTATATATGGTGGCATCGATTTCCCTTCTTCTCACATTGACAATCAACCTCACACCAAGCCATACACCAATGGATTTGAATTCCTCTATAACAAATCCTTCACCTATACCTACCTCCACCACTGTGTGTGGAAGGGATTTGGTCTTGGATGTTATGAACAAGGCATACATGATATTATCATTGACCAATCCTGCAAGCCCCATGAGAAGTTTGGTTGGGTTTCAAAGAACACCCACCAATTCTCTTGCACACTTCTTTCTTCCACATCCCCCATCAACATCAAACCATCATCTCCTTCTCACATCCAACCACCCCATGGACATGGATGACACTGTGTCCCTTTTCCTAAATTTTTTTACTCTCCACCATCACTTTGGGATTGGTCACTTATCAGACTAAATTTGAAACTAGGTCCCTTCCTCTCAAATTCCTTGAGATGATAGAGGAGGATTCCCCTACCATTGACATTCTTCAATGCAGCGATGATAACTCCATTCTTTCCTACATGGGGGTAGAATATTCTCATCTTCATAAGTCCTTACCTCCTAACACATCCACCCTTCTCAATGAATCCACCATCGACATCAACATAGGGACTCTACAAGAACCTCACATCCTCAAAGTTGATCAATCTCTTGATCCATAAGAGCTCAACTCCTTCACTGCCTTTCCTTTCTAAGCATACCAAGCCTTCACATGGTCATATGCTGACATGTCAAGCCTTGATCCTAACATCATCATCCATAACATCATCACCATCCCCAATGCTAAGCTAGTTAAGTAAAATATATCCCACATGCATCCTCACATTGCCCTCCTTGTCAAAGAGGAATTGCAATGCCTGCTTTCCGTAAAATGCATCCAACCTATCAACTATCCATAATGGGTTTCTAACATCGTACCCATTTCCAAAGCCTCTAGAAATATTTGCATCTGTACTGAATTTTGAGATTTAAATCTTGCTTTCCCTAAAGATGAATTTCCCCTTCCTAACATCGATCAACTAGTCAACTTAACAACCGACCATGAAATGATTTCTCTTATAGATGGATTTTATAGATACAATTAGATCCTCATCACACCAGAAGACCAGCATAAGACATATTTCATCACCCCTTTAGGGAACCTTCTGCTATCATGTGTCATGCCCTTTGGTTTGAAAAACACAGGGGCCACCTATCAGCACATGTGCCATGACCTACATCTTCCATGATATTATCCATAAAACATAGAGGATTATGTTGATGACCTCTTGGGTAAATCCAAGCATGATAGGACCATCTTTCCATCCTTAAAATCCTCTTCATGTGTCTTATCCGCTTCTTCCTTCATCTCAATCCTGCCAAGTGTGTGTTTGGAGTTCTAACTAGAAAAATCCTTGGCTTCATCATTTCTATCAGGGGTATTGAAGTTGACCCCACCAAAATCAAATCCATCCTTGAGATGCCCCCTCCTTCTAATCTAAAGAAACTTCATAGTCTCCAAGGTTGAACTTCAATCAGTTCTGTTGTTTCATCTCACAACTTTCTGATCATTGCCAACCTTTTCATCATCTCCTTCGCAAAGACACTCACTTCAAGTGGGATGCCAATTTCCAAAATTCCTTTGATGAACTCAAACATTATCTTCTATCACCACCTATGCTCATGCCTCCATGTGGGGGATCCTTTTATATCTTTACATATCTTCCTTCTGATCATGCTCTATGTGTCATGTTGGCACACCGTGATGAGCAAGATAGGGAGCAAGCCATCTATTATATGAGTCACACCCGTCACGATTACAAAACCCGCTATACCGAAGCTGAAAAGTTGTGTTGCACTCTTTTCTTCACCACTTCTAAACTTCACCATTATCTTCTCAATCACAAAAACCTATGTCATCACTAGCTTCAATCCTCTCAAAACCATGCATTCCAAGCCTTATCACAAAAATTACATCACTCAATGGCTCATGCTCATGATTGAGTTTGACCTAGAGTTCATCTCTCATAAATCAATCAAGGGCTAGGCTATCGCTGATCAACTGTTGAAGCCCCTCTTCTTGACAATCATCTTCCTCATGAGAAATTCCCATATGAATCTATCCATACCATCGATCATGAGTATTCTCCCCTCAAAATGACACTTTTCTTTGATGGATCTAAGTGTCGACAAGGGGGAGGTGTTGGTGTCATCATCATTCCTCCTTGGGAAACTCCTATCCTCATTGCTTACAAGCTTAACTTTGAGTGCACTAACAACATGGCTGAGTATGAAGCCCTCATCTTAGGCCTTCAAACCACTATCATGCTCAGTGTTCAAATCCTTGATATCTATGGTGATTCTCAACTTATCATCAATCAAATCAAGGGAATCTATCAATGTAAAAATGAAGTCCTTCAAAAATATAAGGACATCGTTGACTTTCTTTCTTGAGGCCTTTGATCAATACACCATCCAAACTATCCCTCGTTCATCCAATCACTTCATAGACACTATGGCATCTCTTGCATCTCTCATCCCTTGGACAATAGAAGAATCCAAACTCTTCATTGTTGTTCATTGTATCAATCAACCATCTCATACTAATGAGCTTCCTCATATCAATCTCATTGACACCAATTAATCTGATATCTCTGGTACACTCAGATCTTTGACTATCTATCTCAATCCAAAATTCCCTCTGACCTATCCAAAAATGGTAGGAGGTCATTTCTTCAATGCGCTAACCACTATGTTATCCTTGGTGGCATCCTCTACAAATGTGGGTTTGATGGTATTCTTACTATGATGCATTAAATCCCATGAATCGATCCACACTATCCAAGAAGTCCATGATGACATTTGTGGTGGACACTTTAGTGGTTTGGCCATGTCACCAAGTGCATTCTTTGGATGGGCTATTATTGGCCTCACCCTCAATCAAGACTTTTGTGAATATGTCAAAAAGTGTGTCAAATTCTAGAAACATTCTAATCTCATCTGTATCCCTAGCCAGGCCTTACAACCGGCTCAAGATCTTTGGCCTTTCTCACAATGGGGACTTGACCTCATTGGCCTCATCAATCCACACTCTTCTCAAGCATCATCATTCTATCATCACTGCTACTAAATACTTCACCAAGTGGGTGGAATCCATTCAACTCGCATCCACCAAAGCTAACAAAATTGTTGATTTCATCTATCAACACATCATCTGTTGCTTCGACGTTCCTCATAAAATCATCATGGACAACATAAATTCCTTCAAAAATAAATATCTTAAGAAGCTTTGCCAACTCGTTCAATATCAAATCTTAGCTTCTCATCTCTTTATTATCCTCAAGCTAATGGCCAAGCGAAGCCACTAACAAGACTCTTTGTAATATTCTTGCCAAAACTATTGATAAAGTAGGTCATAAATTGGACATCTTCATATCCCCTTCACTCTTTGGGATTATCAGACTAGCATTTTTACCTCTATTGGTGCTACTCCATTCTCTCTTGTCTATGGCTCTGAATCATTCTTCCTCTCGAAGTTCAAATCCCATCCTTTGTGTTTCTCTTCGTGACTTTGTCTCTGACGAGGACTATCATCAAGAGCATCTAGCACAACTTGAATTGCTAGATGAACATCGCTTAATCACTCTCCAACATCATCATGTCTATCAAGAGCGCATCAAATGTGCCTATAACAAACATCTAAAAGAACATGACTTTAACATCGGTGACCTTGTCTTGAAAGAAAATCAGAATGTCACTACTCTAGAAAGGATCCAACATGGAAAGTTTTCTCCCAACTAGATTGGACCATATATTATCACACATAAGTATGGGTCCAAGGCCTATCATTTAGCCTCCCTTGATGGTAAACCAGAAATGGAACCTCTCAATGCCTTGCACTTGCATCCTTTCTACTATTAACACATCTACCAATGTGATCTTAGTCACATTAATGATCTCATTTCCATCACTAGCCTTTCCATCTTCTCATCGTAATGATTTGGAATTATGTGGTCTACCGTCACTTTCCTATCTATGACCTTGAATATGGGCACCACGACTCTACTCATAGCATATTCCTCATGGAAAAGTTCCTCCTTCTAGGTGGGAACCCCACAATCATTACATCCATCACCTTCTTATCTACCTACTGGAACCATGATAAGGGTCCATAGGTGTCACTTGTACATCTTATCTTCCCCTCCCCAAGTGGTCTACTTGGCTATCCTCAACTCTATCCTAAAGTCAAAATCATGGATGCTCATATCAAAAGCTATCTTATCTAAAAATAGACTACTCCCTCAAAGGAGAACTTATCATATAAAGAAAATAATATCAAAAGTATAGACTGATCCCTTGAAGGACAACTATCATGCATATCTTATCCTTCCATCTAAAGAAAAAATAAAAAATACAAAGAAAAAATCCTAATTGTAGACCACTCCCTCAAAGGATGGATACTTTCTTATATCATGGCAGTAAAAGGCTTCTCACATTGATCAACCTTTAAATATCTCAAAAGAAAAAAAAAATTCAAAATCAAAGCATCCTAGGAAAGCTTCCCACATCGATCAACTTTCCCATCTTCAACAAACTTCCTGCATTGATCAACTTGCACCATATTACTCAGATCTGGGGCATAGACCTAGGATAACCACTTAAGGAGATCCTACTTCCCCCGTACAAGCTACATCTTAAAACCTTTGTCATGTCTATAGTAGGTGTATAAGCACACCCTTCATCTTTCCCTTCATGATCTTAAATGTGACTAACTATCATTGGTTATGTGTTAACACTTGCCATAGGACTGCAAGTGCATGCTTTGTGTGTGTTCCCTTTCATGTTTTACCTCCAATCCAGTCTAAAAGCATTTTTCCTACACACACTCTTTACTATGATGAAGTGTACTGTCCTATGTGAGGTCACTCAATCTTAGGTCATGCATCTTATCTATCACATCCCATCCAAATTACACCATCTTATATATCTTATTCAATCCACTTAACATCTATAACTATCTTTCATATCTAATCTAAACCCTCTCATCATCATTTCTACTACATCACATCCATTCTAATCTAAATCAAACCATAATATACTTATCACATCCATCATATCATTTTTCATCTAAATCCATCACATTATCTACATATAATCATGTCAAAACCATCTACATCCACTTCAATCACATCATCTAATCTAATATCAATCACATCAAATCTATCACATACACCCATCACATCAAAATATATTTTCATCCTTGCATCATCTAAATCAATAGGCATAATCTAATCAAACATCATTTCCTATCTATCAAATCTAAATCAATACATCATACAAATCATCTACATCATAATCTACATCTACATCATCATATCTACATCCAACATCTATCATCATATCCATCACATCTATCATCATCTAAATATATCATCTATCATCATCCATCTAATCATCTAAATTCATACATCATCATCATATCTAACATTAATATCTACATCACATACCATATCTACATCATCATCTATATCTAATCATATCTAATCTACACATCTAATCTACATCCAATCAATATATCACAATCACATCAATATGCATCACATCACATCCAACATATAAATCAACATCCATATCTAATCAAATATTACATCCATCAAAAGCATATAAATCATCGCATGTATCTAATCCACTCAACACAACACATAGAAATCATGACAAAATCATCATCGTATATATATCATCAAAATGTTTATACATCCATGATAGGCCTCGACTGGGATCTATCTCAAAATATATACATCAAAATCAATATCAAAATCTATATACAATGTTCACCCACTAAGTGGTGAATACAAGATCAGACGCTCTAAGTTATTGAGCCAATACCTTGTCCTCTTGGTGTAGGGCCTTGTCCTCCCCCTGGTCCACCTAATTGGTCCATCCATCCATGACACCAGTTGTGCTACATAGTCATTTGTGCTCCCTGATGTCACATTTCATGTTGATCACCTTGATCTCCTCTCTCCTAGCTAGGTATGCCACATAATGTGACACATTAGGTAGTCTCTTGTAGTAACTATGTGCTCATAGTAACATGCCTCCTCACCTAGTGCTTGGTACTGCTCCAGTGACATTATACTAGGTGGAGCCATCTATCTAGCTCCTTGTGTGGCTCCCTTGAGCCTCACCCCCATTTCACCTTAGATGTGGTACCCAGATCTCCATATTTGGCCCGATAGGCCTCTCTCTTTCCTAGTATCAATCTCATTGTTGTATGGCCAAGTCCCTCTCCTGACGCATCCCCATCTAGCTCCTAATGTGTATCTCTCCTTGGTGAGTAACATCTAACTCCACCTATAATATGGCTATCTCTATAGATGCCCCTCCATCTCCACCCTCTCCACCCATAGGTGTTACTTGCCTCTCCTCTTGTAGGCACCTCCACCTCTCCTCCTACCATGTTCCCCTCCTCAACTGGCCTTGGCCACCCACTACTATGTCCACCACTCCACATACCCATCTCAATCTCCCACATCATCATCATCAGTATCCCATGGCTCCCCCTCCTTTTCCAATGGGTCTGCCATCACAGGGATGGGAAGGTCCCTCTCTCCTCATCCTACCTATATCTAATAGGTGCTCCTAGCCACGTCTGCACCACTCCAAACTACCTCATAACTTGTGAAAACTAGACTTCCTCTATCATCTCAAGCCTCCACCCATACACCCATCTGACCCTCCTCATACCTAATAGCTAAATATCTATCCCATGCCTTGTATGTAAGCCTCTATATGGCCTCTATATCACATCATCCACCTCCAAACTCCCCAACCTCTCCATGCATACCAATCCTCATCATGTTCACCCCTATCTCCATGAGCCTGGTGGATCACCATCTCAAAAATCCAACTGAAAGCTCAATATGGTCTCCTGTGACCCAAGGAAGCCCTTGAGGCCTCACCATGACTATATGCTCATAATCCCAGTAGTGTAGTAAGAAGCCCACATCCATGCCTAGCCTCCTCCCTGATACATACATCCATAGCTCATAGTATACTTGTGCTAAGAGCTGATCCAAAAGTGAACATTGTCATGTGCTCGACTATATCTGCCACTACCCCTACTAATGCCCATGGAAATTAGGCTCCACCTGAGTCTGGAAATGCATAGCATGAAATCACCATCATAATCAAACAAATCAATCTGGCTCCCTAGTGTCGCATTGGTTGATATTGGGTCTCAATATGGAATGCCCCTGATACAAATGCAATCTGTGGGGCATCTACTCCAAATAGTCAAGTGTCAATGCCTCCATCCTACCCTCTACTGTAATAACACTATCAGTGCCCCCTGGATCAGAAATATCAATATACAATACACATCCTCTAACATGATCATCATCTCTCTTGTCTAGAACCAGAAGGTGTTATTCCTCGAGTCCCATCTATCTATCAAGTGCAATAATTTTCTTCTGTTGTATCCCTAGGCACCCTCTGATAATGGTAGAATCCACCCAATCAACTACCTCTAGATGATCCCACTCTGCATCTGTCACATTGGCCCTCATCATCCCTAACAAGGTTGGGACTTTGTCTCTCAGTATAACATGTCCACCACACAAGCATTAACATTCAAATACATTTTTAAAAAATCACCCAAACAGGCATCCATTATCAATCATCCAATCATCAAAAATCATCATTTTTAATCAATCTACAATATCGACCTATCCTAGCTCAACGTCGACCCTATAGGTCGATGCCAAATTTTTTCCTGGTTGATGGTGACCATACCCAGTTGCCAAATTGGCCCTATATGCCCATCAATTTCAAAAAAATTAAAAAAATAAAAAATCAAACAAAAATTGAAACTAAGCTAGGTTTTCAGACTTACCGCTCTTGTGACCTTTGGCACTTCCTTCCTCCTCCATTGGCCTCCATTTCACTCAAATCTCAAGTTTTTATATCTCTCAGAGCTCAATCATCAAAATTATGTGCAAATGAGCTTAGTCAATTGACTCTGCCACTTATATAGGCGCACCGACCTAGTCACTCATTGACCACCCAAGTTTCATCGACCCAAGCAAAATCGCCATCGACCCTACCTAGTCATCATCAACCAACCCTATTTTTCATCCCTCATTCAGCTTCTCATCCAATTTTCCTTATCAAATTATCTTTTCTTCCACTTTTCACTTGTGTGTCACTCAAAACACACCTTTATTTTTCCCACTAGCCTCAGTTGGCTCTCTCGGCTTATCTATTTGTCTCATCATGCATCCTTAATCACATCCAATAGCCCACTCTACGGCCATCTTTGTGTTCCCTCTTAGGACACCATCTCTTATCTTAAGCCCACAATTGTGGCCATCTTTTCCATCTTTGTCCCACTAGACGCATATTTTTGATTCCTCATGTATGAAGGGATATCATATCCACTTTTGCCCCCACATCTTGTCAGACCATTGTCTTGACCATCCTCACATTTGTTTGTGCATATTTTTGAAGTTTTCCTTTGACCCGTTGGTCCCATGGCTTGCACATCCATCCGAGTGGATTCCCATTGGACTCCCTCCATCTCGCTAGTGATTTTCAATGATTCATAGGTCTGTAGGACATTGCTGTCATCTCCATTGAGGCCGTACTTTGTTCCCTGAAGTGATTCCAAAATCACCGCCATCTTCTATTTTTTAGAGTTGACATTTCTTAATTTTAATTTTATCCCTCTTCATTTGTAGGCCATCTTTTCTCATCCTTCCCATCTAGTTCCTACTCTTCTTCCATATGATGTCTTTCAAACTAGTGTTTGATTCTTCTTTGTGTCATTGATCCCTAGTTTGAGGGGGAACACCTCAACCATTTCTTTCATAACTTTTAGTTTTTTCTACAATTTTCTTAACGCAAACAACTTGACAAAAGGGGATCCTTATCTTAGAAACCATTCTTTCTTGATACGCTTGCCCTCCATCTATCTCTTTCAACCTCGCTTCTTCTTCGTCGTCATCGATCCGCTAGTTTGATTCACCTCAACCTCATCTTTCATCATTCTAGTTTTTGTCTCGTGGTTTTCTTAACCTCACTTGACAAAAAGGGGAAAATATAGACACCAATTTTCTTGATTTTCCCCCATCCCCTTCACTCCCTCCTATCATCTCCATTCATACCTCTCTTCCTAATTAAATTTATATTTCCCATTTTACATCTCATTTTAACCTAATACCATTTTCCTATTTTATCCCATCTAATCTACCATTATTTATCTTCCCTATCCACCTTAATTTATTTAATTACCCTAAAACCTTTCCATTTTCCTAGGATTCTACCCGTAAATACCCCCATTTATTGTCCCTAGGATTCCACCTCCCCTCATTCAATACCCTCTTATCCTCCCACTACCTTTTATTCTCCCCATACAACCATTAACTCACCTAAATGACTAAACCCTTAAATTTAGATTTTTTAAGGCCCCCTTTATCGAGATAAACATCACCTTCACCGCCCAAGTGGATGGTCTGCCACAGTTGCCGGCAACCCATTCAGGTCGTCGTCAACCCTATAAATACGCCTGTACCCCTCCTCTCTTCGGGATGAAATTTTTGAGTATTATGTTATCCCGAGCTTGGTCTACTTTCTCCTTCTTCTCACAATTAATAATCTTCAACTTAGAGTAACCTTAAAACCTTTGCATGCTCATCCATGGAGAGTTGAATATTTAAAGCCTATATGGAGTCCTTCCATTGTTTCATCATCCCTTTCTTACAGGTTTGTTGATTTCCTTGGAGCTCTATTGTTGCATCTGCCATCACCGATCCTTCTTCACAATTTTTTTCCCATCCATTCAACCCCATCAAGCACTGGATCCATGGACGGTTGTTGTCGATCCAACCCAGTCATTGTCAACTTGATTTGTATTACCCATGTTTTCTATATCCTTCATCACCTATCATTTATCCTAAAGCTCCCTTATTGTTCAGGACCCTTTGTTTCTATGATCCACTTGCCTAACAACCCACATCCTACTTTTGGACCTGGTCCCCAGTCACCATCAACTGTACCAGTTAGTCTTGGGTCGTTGTTGACCCGACTAGGTTTGACTTTGTTTATTATCATCTACATTATCATATCTTTGTCTTTGCATCTGTAGCATATCTCATATCTATTTTTTAATTTGTCATCTACATCCTATTATTCCAACGTATTGTATCTATCTTTTATAAAAGTGCATTGACATCCATCCCTAGGAAGTTATCAATTCCTGGGACTAACCCAGTCAGGCAACCCACCGTCTTATTTGCTAATCGTTTTCTAGTTTATCTTCTCTTTATTGTGCAGGTTATCAAGCTTGCCGCGAAGATGATCTTTTGTGCCTATATATCTATCATCATCATTATCACATATCAAAAGGTAGCCTTAAATCGTCCCATACTTTTTGAGTTTCTTGATTTCTTGTATCGTTTCCATTAAATTGTAACATGAGCGGGAAATATAGTTAAAAATGATATTTGCAAGGGTAGCCTGTAAGAAAACTATGTGAGTTATGAAGTGATATTTACTTTCTTACATAGCCTTCTATAAGTGAAATATTATGATAAGGCTGACCCTAGGTAGGTGAAATGACAAACTAAAGATATTCAAATTGGAAACAAAATAAGAGAATATCAAATATCATGACCATACAAGTTGCCCATAACTTTATTTCACATCTTGAACAAGTTGTGTGATCTATGACATGAGAGATTTGATATAAAATAGAAAGTTGTAGTATGATGCACATGTATAGTTTACTTATTTGATTAATTAATATTTCCTAAATTTGGACATAGTAGAGCGTAAAGATGATCAATTTAGGAAAGAGCTAGAAATATGTATAGGCTGGACTTAGGATGTGAGCATGTATTAACAAGGAAACATAGTCAAACTTGTTATAGTAAAAGAAAAAATTACAAAATTTTAGTGTCTACATTACATGCATGCTTAAAGCAAAAACATACATGAGTGTGCACACACACTTTTTCTTCACTTGGTAGTTGCTCTTTGATATGTTGGTGTTGGCATACTCCATGAAGAAACTTACAACATAGAGTATAGTCAACACCTGTTATATAACGGAATTACAACTCAAACTATAAATTATGCATCCTCCTCTGTTGATGATGCATTTTTGTTTTTAGCCACTTTCTATTTTTAGTAGGTCCTATTATCCAAACCTGGCTATTTTTAGTAAGTTGACCATTTTACCCCATTGTCATATTCTTGCACTGATTTTTTACTGTTCAAAGGAGTAAAAAAGATGTTGAAATTCCTACTATTTTTGAGGGACTTACTATATTTTAGCATGTGAAGGTGACCTATCATAACTATACTATTTTTAGATGGAGTGCACTGCAAGTGTCGTATTGCGAATGTAATGAAAGGTCTGATCCCAAGATTCCATTTTACGAATTTTGTCTCATGATCTCTTCGATCCGAACTTTCAAGTGTGAAAATATGTGATTCCATCAGAACTCCATAGATTACTAATAAAGGAAACTATAGGGGCTACATATTTATTTTAACTACTGAAAATTATCAGCAAGTTCAACGCATCAATGTTTTGAGTTTTACATTCAATTTTAAGGTGTTTTTGGGAGGACCCTTCACTAGTGAATGTTTACGGATCATTGGGTGCACGGATTGAGAGATAAGAGCAATTTTTAGATTTATTTAAATCTTGAATGATGCTGAGGAAATTTTCAGTCCTACCATATCCCTAAGGAAATATATGGAGTTCATGGAAAGAATAATCTAGATCCTTCAAAATTCAAAAATATTCTAAGTGTTTTTCGGTTTGAATTTATTTAATCCATTTTTTAATTTTAACCCAATTTTTACTCCACCAGGCTACAACCGGGATTGGATGAGAGTAGGAGCATGGTTGCTCACTTCCTTTTCAGATAATCTATTGTGGTAATAATAGGTATAAAGGGACAAGAGTGGATCATGAACAGTGATAAAAATGCATCAGATGATGCTACAAGTGGAGAGCACTTGTGGTGGAATCCTTGACTACAGATGGGAGGTGTTGGAAATGAGCTTCACAGGCAGCTGTAAGTTGGTTCCACACATCGCAACCATGGATGCTGACTGGGAGAAGACTTGATGCAGTATTTTATTGATTCCTATAGGTCCCTCTAATGGATTGTTTTGAGTAATGTTTATGGGGACATGGAGGAATATTTAGAATGCGTCACGTCTTCCTTAAAAAAATCTCGAGGAGCCTTTCTGATTCATGGTGGAATAGGACACACATTTACATGCTCTTTATGAGGAGAAAGACTTAGATATTGTTTCAAGTTGTGAAGAGCAGAGAAAGCATCTGTGAGTAAAATGTTTGTGTCCCCTGAATCATATCCATTTTAACCTATATAGTTGGAACAATTTCAAGTGGGACACTAAAAGAGCCTCCCAAAGTGTACAATGGGTCTTGACAGAGTGGCATGAGAGGAGGGGCCAGCTTGTAAGTGTAGAGAAGACAAGTTTGAGCACCTGACATCTCCAACCCTCCAAGTTACATGACCAAATCAGACAGGGGTTTGTGGGTGGAGAAACACTTTATTGTCCCAATATCCTAGACAGTTTTCACCTAGTTAGAAAAGTGCAAGGTGAAAAATCCACCCTCTAGGCTTGTGAGGCTCAATACTTAGTCAAATTTACACATGAGGAAACCTGGGTTAAGCACTCATTCATATGGCAGGATAAAGGTCACATGAAGGTCCAAGTGATGAAACAACTTAGGTGGGTTGGGAAGTGCACATTTTTTATCCTCAGGTGTCCCAAATTTCCCCACTATCCCAAAAATTTGGGGCAATTGGGACAGTCACAAGTGAAAAACCTCAACATTTTTCCATCCAAACTAGAAAAATGACTAACTGTTGGAATGATGAAGCCAACTTTCTACCCTGGAGTTGTAGACACTGGAGTTTTTTGGTCAACATATTATATTATTTTGACTCCAAAGGAAATTTTTAGATCAATGGGATGGTTTTCAGGACTTGATTCTTCTTCCTTATCAAAAAATTATGATTTTTCATTATGGACCGTAGGGTGAGTCAGTTGAAATTGGTCTGCATAGAGAAGCACTTAGGACTTGTGAAAATTTTGAAAACTCCATCATGTAGAGGATATTATAATATTTCAAACTATATCTTGTTTTCGTCTTGACTCATCTCAGAGATCCTAAAATCTTCAATTGAAGTTCAAGTTCTTTTTTACACTACTAATTCCTGGCTTCAAAAACCTCTAAAACTCTCCTAAATCTTCTGAAACTTGTTCCATTGCATTTCAAGATCCTCCATGGAATATTTGGATGATTTTATGACTTTTGAAAAAATTTAGAGGAGGCACACCTATCACAGAAAGACTAAGGAATAACCTTTCTAAACTTAGTACAGATTTCATCTTTTCACAACATTACACTGAATGGACTAAAATACTTAGTGATAAAGTTTTAAACACTTAATAAGGATGTTCATCACATTATGAAGGTTTTAGCTATGTGTAATGATCATGAAACAAAGGCAAGGTGATCCAGAGGATGCTTCTAGATGGGATTTTAAACAAATTTTTAACACTAGGGTATAGTTGTCACTATTTTACCTTGAATTTTTCCTTTGCAAAAACACTTGACAAAAGTTGGCTCTAGCTTGGGAACATGTTCTAGATTAAGCATAGTGAGAACAGAGCATATAAGATCTCTAGAATATTAATATACAACGTTGACCAGCTCCTTATCCATTGGGTTTACGGATTCATCACAAATATATGCAACACACCTTCCTTTATGGAACACACTCACATGACAAGAAAAAAAACACGAGACAAGAAGGGAAAAAACACAACAAGGGGGAAATGAGAAAGGAAACACACAATAAAAAAGGAAACAACCTAAATCACCTATGTACATGTAGGGGACAACCTGATTTCATTGAATCACAAATTTGAACTACGTGTTTACCCGTAAATGATTATCACCGACTGCCTTCCTTCCGTAAATCTATTAATGATTTCACTAAAGTATGAACCCCTCCTCATATTCTTGAGAAAACTAGCATGATTTATAGTTTAATTGATGACCTGTCTATTTAATTAATTTCCTTTTCACTTTTGAGCTTCCTGTAGACACCTAAAATTGGTTACCCAATTTAGTGTCCCCCGCGTTCGTTTACCTTCTCAAGTAACCTAGGGCACCTTTATATCACCACTTTTCCTTTAGGGTATTAATTAAATATCTAATTAAACATATATCCTAAGTTTTTTGTACCCCATTGTATTTTATCCATGGATAATTAAATATTAACTATTTAATTATACTTTTTACATGTATCTTAACTGCTTATCTACCCCATATCAATTTCCAACCTCCCGTGCTATTATTATCCATCTGTCCCACCTATTTCTCCTCTCCTAGAACCGTCCAACGGGATTCCTCCCGTATTTGAGTAGGAGGGATATGTTTATTATCCCCACAATTCATTGTTTCCACTTCAGGAGTCTGTTCCCTGATCGGCACCAATTTTTCTGAGCGGCGCTGATTTTTCTGAGCAACACCAATTTTAATCTCGGTCGGCGCCGATTATAAATTTACGACTTGAGATCCTCTCTGGTTAGATTCAGGAGCTGGTTACTTTGAGATTGATTTCATCTAAGTGATTAAAGAGATTATCAGAGGAAGAGAGTGGGTTTTGTGTAGTTTAATCCTTGAGAGGTGCATTGTTACTCTGTCTGTGGATCTATAGCTCTTGCGGGTCTCCACAGCTACCTTAGCCACCAATCATCAATCAAGCATTTTTAGAATCCATGAATTTCTACCTTGGATCCTCTTTTTCCATCTTCAATCTCTACTTTTTTATCAATCTTCAGTAATCTGGTCCCACATCTAATCCATTTTTCTTAGTTTGCTTTCTTCTTTTACTTTCTGGCCTTCTGTCTGCCTGTGTGTCCAATTGACACCGACCCAAACCAATCGATGCCAATCACTGTCTAATCGACGCCAACCAAAACAAACGATGCCGATTCACCCAATTGATGTCGATCGGCCTACAAATAGGTAAAATAACTCAGGTAACACAAATCCATCATTGTTTTCACAATTTCTTTCTTTATGTTGCTTTTTGTCCGCTATTTACATTATGTCTGTCATTTTTAATTAGAAAATATAGACATTTACTTACATGTTTTATCATGTATGCTTCTTTCTTTAATTGAAAACATGGACTGACATCCGCTGAGGGAGCTTATCACTTCCCGGACCCGCTTCTCGGGTAGTCCACCCAAATATCTTTTAACGTTGTCTTTTTCTATCAAGTATCTGTGTCTCGCAGGTTTCTCGGATCTACTTTGTAGGATTACTCGTGTGCGCCTGCCTTGTCTATACTGGCTTTCTTTTCTATCTACATATTTGGATCTTATCCAATCTATCAGGTATCGATTTCATTTGAGTTTTTTAGGGTTTTTGTGTTTAGTTTGGTGCATTAACTTGGACAGGTAACAAGCGCGGAAATTCTTGATCTACACTTCCTTTCCGACCTCTCCTTGGTTCTCAAGTTCATTCCATTTGCTGATTTTTTGTCGCTACCATGAAGATGATTCTTGATTACACTTGACTTGTCATTTGCATACCATGATAATTATTCTCCTCATGTCATATAGTTTTTTACCACCATTTTCGAAGGTTGATTCTCAAAGGATGTCTCATAAACTTTGAAATTATTACCCACTTCTTGATTTTATTTGTTTCTCAATTGTTCCAAGAAGTCATCTTTTTCATGTTCTAGATATTTCAAACCATGCTTCCTTACATAGTATGTCACATGCATTTCATCATCCTCTTGGAAAGAGAATGAAATCAAGGTTGGATATGCAACATGGAAGTTTCCATCTTCCTCAATATGTTCATCTTGACCTTTAACATCAATTTTGTTGAGGACATCCTTGTCTTGGGAGAAATGAACATTGAAAGGTTGAAGTTTATTAAGAATGTTTCCATTTTGAGTGAAATCGTCCATTTGACCAACCAATAACCCATTTTCCATTGAGAATGTTTCCATCCTCATGAAAAGGAAATGAGCACAACATTAGAGCTGAAATGTTTTCGTTATAATTTTGCAAACTTGGTCACTGAGAACCAAGAAATTCATTTCCGTGATGAAATCATCATCTCCTTGAGTATGTTTGAGTTCAATAGTGGAAACATGTTGTCATTCTTGCATTTCTTGTCATCTTATTCCAATGAGAAATAGAATATTTCAAGTTCACCAACATATGCATCACATGGAAACTCATACTGAGCCTCAAGAATATGATTGGAAAAATTAAACTTACATGTTAAGAAATTATTGAGCATCATTCATTCTTCTTGATCTGCATTTCTCTTCACTTCAATATTGTTTTGTTGTAAGTCAAGGATCTCATCACCGTCATTAGAATACATTGGAATGAATTTATTTATACTCTCATCCCATGATACGTACACCTTCTCAAACTCTAATTTCATCAAACCATCATGATTTTATTTGATCAACTCTTTGATGCTCAGACATTCCTCCACCAACATGGGCAGCTCAAGATCATCCTCAAAGGTCATGAAAAAGTTTTAAGATTTAGAACTTTGACACGAGATATTTGTTATTATATCACTTGGTTTTTATAGAGTGTCCTTTGTTTTAACATTGATTGGGATGGTGGTATGCAACCAATCAAGTTGCATATCTCCACCAAAATCTTGATAGAAGCTTTGGCCCAACAACATACCATTTGAGTCAAGCATGTATGTTATAATGATTCTCATTGTGATATTATCGTCAAGGAAATCTGCCAATGCTACCTCAACATATTTTATCTGACCCATAAGAGGGACTTCTTTCATTTCCATGGAGAGAAACTGTCCAGAGGTATGGGAAAGAGAGAGGTTGAGGGACTTAGAAAATTTTACAGGCATGACATTGTTCAAGGCACCAGAGTCAATGATGTAATTGTTTTGTTTGTACTCATTGACTAACAAGTCCTTGTAGAACTAGTTCTACGTTCCTAGAGGTGGAGGATATTGATGCAAGACAATTTAGAGATGGAGTGGATTGAGATACATGAGGTGGTTATTTGGTGGTGCCATCTTTATAAATAGAGATACTTCCTTTGATATGTTGCACAAGTTTCTTAATTTGCTTTGGGTGAGTTCTCAAGTAGTCAAATTCAAAAATTTGGACTTTTTTATTTTTTCAAATGGCCAATGATATCAAAGGATGAAGAGGTGGTAGGAACATCAGGGGTTGTGGTAGCTTTGACATGGATGTTCTTAGGATTTGTAGAAACTCATTTTTGAAGAGAAGTTAAAGGATGCTTACTTGAAAGAGGTATAAGTATTCTTGGTTGGAGTGATCTCATGCTTCTTCTCAGCTAACCCTGTTAAAGAGGACTTCGATGATCCTCCTTTCATTTTTTTTTATTCTCAGAGTTGCCATTTTAGGATTCAATTCCTTAGCTTTAGTAGCAGTAGAATAAGGCCTTCTTTCTTATTTTACGATAAGATTGAACACCACATATGAGTAGTTGTCCATGGATTCTTCATCATCAATTTTGCATTCACAGAAACCGATTTGAGCATTATTCTTCTTCTTCTTCATCTTCAACTTTTGGTTCAAAAATATCTTCTTCATCTCCATTGATCTCACATATTGCATTGACTAGAAAGAGCCTCCAAGGAAATCCTTTGGGGTGCTCCTGCAATCTAGTTCGTGTTCTATTTTGGATGAGGAGTTCATTGAGAAACCTCACTTTTCAGCATTTTTAATTCATTTTCCAACTTATGTAACATTAGATCAGTTCTCTCATTTTTGGAACCCTAAGACCTATTCTTCATTGAAGGATTGTTGATCTTACCTGACAAGATGAGGTCATCTTCTACCTCAACTGTAATTTCTTGAGCATTATTCAAGTATTTAGGTTGAACTCTCTACAATATGAAGTGTAATTCAGTAAATTGAACATTCACAAATAACATCTTCAAGTTATCTACAGTGGGAAGAGCAACGACATAAATTTTGTTGATTATCTTATTGAATTTTTCTATAGAGTCTCTCATGGAGTTGTGGCTCTTTCTTCATCTGAGTACGTTGAGTGAGGAGAGCATGAGAATATTCATCAGTCTTGAATATCTCTTTAAAATTATTTTCTATACCATCCCAATTATTGATTGAGCGTGAAGGTAAATAGCAGAACAAGTGTTTTGTGGCATCTTACAATGTTTCATAAAAAACTGCAACTGCAACATCTTCATGTTTCACTCCAAGGATGCCACAGGATATGATGAATGATGTGATATGATCGTCAGGAATTTTCTTTCCATCTCCATATAATTTTGGTAAGTTCTTTCTTGATCGTTTTTGAAGCTCATGGAGTAGTGGAGCCAAACAATGAACTATTGTTATGTCCCCATGGTATAAGTTCTTGTGTTGTTATTTCTTTCTCCTCTCTTTCTTCTTCCAGTTATTCCTCTCTTTATCCTTCTTCTCTTTGGAATTCAAAATTCAAAGGTGGGTGGAAGATAGGATAATTTTTAGGAGTGTTAGTAGGGTTTTGAATAGGGTTACCAAATGTACTGATCAATGAATCAGATGGGGATGCATCTTGAGATAAGTAGTATGGATTATCTATGCCTCGCTCTTGCTGATTTTGCAAAGCTTCAAAAGCAGGATCATTGATTCCTCTCAACCTATTAAATTTCATGTTTATTCCTTCAGCAAGGTTTTATCAAGAGGATTGGAAAAAGGATTTTGATCGTTAAATTACTTTTTTGTTTTTTGTTTTTTTATTTTTTGTGTATTTTTCATAGATATTTTCGGGTGCACGATGGTAGATATTTCCCGTGTGGATTCGTCAAAAACTATTGGTGAAATAATTAGTTGATATGGAAAATTATGTATTTCCACCAATGCTCACGGGGTTATGATCCTCTATATTGAATGGTGCAACTCTCATTATTGAATGTAAACTAATCTACTCCTATATAATGTTGTGGGTTAGCCAAATGGGTCAGGGATCAAACAAGAACACTCAACTAATTCTATGGAAAAATGATTGTACGGGGTATAATGGAGTAAAATTGCAGTGATGAGGGGTGAAGGAGATAAATTAGATAAAGGAAGGTTATTATTGTGACTAGGCACAAGAAGAATTCACACATAATAACCAGAGTAGTTTGACATTCAATTTAGAGAAAATAAATGATGTGTAGACATTAAATCATGCACTTTGGGTAATCTATCTAGTCCTGATCACATACTATTAATCCTAAGCAATAAAATTATTGATTAACCCATGTCTTTGGCCATCTTTGTTTGCTTTTTATTGTTACTTCTAATCTTATACTCATGATTACCTAGTCTATCTTTTTATACTTTGACATTTCTTATTTTGGACACCAGCGCTCAGCCAGGATGCCAATGTCAAGCACCCCCGACCTCTTTGTACTTTGTTCACATCTTTTGGGTCTTTTCTAGTTGTTTGGGCATCTTATCTTTTTGGTAGTTGTCCTTTCCGAGGGTTTATTACAAAATTAAAGTAAGGGAATCATATAAATATAAAGTTATGTGATCATAATAAAGGATCAAACACTAAACATTAGCTATCACCGCCTGAGGTTGCATTCTAAGGCCATTATCAAGAGCATTCAAGCATTCATATAACATCCACACATAAGGGAAAGAGAATAGATACTTCTGCATACATACATATGAGGGGAAGTTTATTATTTCAAACACACATTTATTTACATTTCTTAGATCTAGTTACTTGCTCGTTATCAAGTGTGAAATGCACAAGATCCACCTAAAGCATAATTCTGCACACACACACATAGAACTATATTGGGTCTGAGATGTAGTGTGGCACTCAGTCATAAAATCACTTGTTTGACAGATGAGGATATATTGAACCCTAATTTGCATCTATTTTATTTTTTGGATTTGATGTCACTTTGAGGTTTTTATAGGTCATTTCTTCATGACAAGTTACAGGTGACCTACGGGATCTTGGTGGACATACTAGCAACAAGAAGTGAAGGACAAGTGCAAACATCTCGCGACCCTTAGAAACTGGTTTTCAAAGCTTCTACATAGTAACGAGAGCCCAAAATAGGTCTACATTTCCCCTATTCCTCTATAGGTGCCCCAGTCTAGCATATTCTAGCATCTATGTATTTTTCTGAGTTTTATTGATGACAATCTCACAATTCATATTTTCTAGTTCTGCACACCTTCGGGATCTCAAATCACCTAAGTCCTTTTACCTCTCATTTGCACTTATAGTTTTACATCTTAATTTCTTATCTTCTTGGGTCAATTATGTATTTCATTTCTTATTATTTACTACCACATTGCTAATTAGATTTTAGGAATTTATATTTATTCAATGATTTTTCTTAATTATTATGGTGAACCTGTCTCTCAAACACATCTTTACTTCTAGGGAATATCCTCTTATTGTTCATTAGGTGGCTCAATCCTATGAGTGAATTCACTGAATCCCATCTCCAAGATCTTAATGATCATCTATGTTATGCATCCTCAATGATCTATACCTGCTTTTATTCACTACTCATGAGGAGGCACCAATCTTGTGGACCTTAATGCTTCAAGATAACCATCCCCACCTCCATTAGCTACTCAATCACCCGCTTCCACTCTTCCTCCTATGTTTGTTAAGTTTTAGTCCCTACTCCCACAAATTCATTTCAAATCCACCTCATTGTTTCTCAATACACAGTAAGTTTCTGAAAATGCACTGAAATATCACTCAAGTTTTTACCTCTCTTTATCATGATCTTCAAGACAAGATCTGTCAATTACAACAAGATACTTTGTGTGTATCTCCATATTTAGATTCCACATTGTTGCTTCATTCCCATTTTGCACCCACCATTTCCATTTAATTGCATCACTTAAGCTGCCAATTTTCAATGGTCATGGTGACCCCTAGGAATATCTCTAAGAATTTTATGTGGCGTGTCTAGATTGAAATGGCCATACTCTAGTTAGCTAATATAATTCCTCATAGCCTTCATGATTATGTGATGCATCAAGGGTTCTATAATCTACTAGTCTATTCAGTAAATCTATTTACGCATCTTTTCAATGATTTTTTTGTTCACCTTCTCTATCAATATCATATTTAAGATATCATATGCTCAACTCACACAAATTAAACAAATATCTACAAACATTTAGCGAATCCCTATGTCTAAGCGATAAATCAACAACTTAGCTGAAGATGTCTAAATTATGCTTGCGGACTCTGAGCTTCAAGATTTATTCATGCATAGTTCTATTGTTTCCTCTCTAGGAGATTATCTTCTTCGATACTTCTCCTTAATTCTAATCATTTGTATCACATGCTCTTAAGCTACGTGAAACTAAAATTTTCATCTAACGCATGCAAGCTAAAAGTATCAGGAATAGGCTTCCTCCTCTACATTCGCTTTTAACTAGAAAAAAAATTCAAGCCATCAGTGAAACCAACTAAAGCTAAATCCACTATCAACATTGTATCTAATACTAAGTAAAGCTTCAAACAACCACCTAAGGAATACATATATAAAATTGACTCTCAATCTGCATCTTCTATTGCCAAAACTTGTTGATATCAAATCTGATTACTCTTCCATCACTCAATTTGGATCCATCTCATCCTAAGGGTCATAATTACAATGAAAATTTCATATGTCCCATATTCATCAATTGTGTTGTAAAATTCTACATATCATTGTTTCAACAATTTGTAATCTCATTAAATATTAAATGATCGTTAATAATGCAAATTTAGCTTCCTAAGCCTACATCTTTTGACACCTATCAATGAAAATCATAAGCTCGAGATCATGTAAAAATCCTCTTTGGAAAACCCATGACCTTTAAGCAACATGGTTGATTCCTGAACCAATCATATGCTCATATTGCATAATTCCTCTTCCTACATCATGGGGCTCTTGATTTTCTAGTTGCTCATACTGAGACTATCCCCACCGATTTTACTTTCTACTATCAAGCTAAATTATCTTCTGATCACTTACACATTTAGTGCTTCTATTAATCAAATTCTATCAAAACAAAAAATTTGATCCATCCTTTCACATTAGTGCATGTTCTATTGCACTTCTTATTGTTATGGCTATCCACTCATGCAAATTTCATATCCAAATTGTAATTTATATGGATATGTTAAGCTTCCAGTAACAGTTGTTCCTTATACCTTGCTTATCCAAATAACTCTGGCCCATTATTTTCAAAACTTGTATACATATTCTTGGCTCTAGCTCTTTATTGCAAGGTTGCATCCACTCAAGTTCCCTTAGACACATTCCTTTCTATTCCTCGTGCACCCTTGCGTGCTTCCCCTTCTTCCCTTCCTTTCCTTTTCTTCTTTGTTCCATCTTCCTTATGTGTGTGCCTTCCTGCACATTCACCCTCATCTCCTTACTTGAAGACGTTCATGGCCCTCATGCACACCCACACATGATTTTGTATAGTTGTACCTAACCATGTGCTCTGCTCACAGTTTTTCCTCATTTCCCTATGCACGTCACGTGTTTTTTCCTCTATTTTCTTCCCATGCCCTTTCCTCGCACCCTCCTTTTGCCCTCCCTCTATGTCAGGTCATCATTCTAACATGCTTGAGTGTGCCACATGTAACCAGTCAAAGTGTGCCAACAAGGAACTGAATCATTGCAACAAATCAATGACTGACACATGGCATAAATGACAAAAAATTTGCACATTTGGCCATTCTTTTCAGCCAAATCACAAGTGCCATGTGTTCTTGCATGCCCAGATGACCCTGACATACTATGACAACCATATCTTTTACTACAGAGCTTTGATCGGCACACGCCTGACTTGTCAAATATCTGTTGACATAGGCTATAGTGTTAAACATTCAAATTCAAATTTTGGTGGATCTGGTAGGTGAGAAATGGAAAACATATTTCTGAGCATTAATGAAGTAGATCCAATTGCTTCAACCACCCAATTTAATATGATCTTCACCCTCCTTCCTCATCCAACATAAAAAATAGACGCTAGGAAGTGCATTTGACAGATTTATAGGTAGATTTTCAGGCATTGAATGCTTCTTATTGGTGGTTGTATTTCAAATTTAGGTTTTCCCTCCTTCTTTTCCTTCCATAGATTCATCTATAAATGTAAGAGCTGGGCTCATTATTAATGTTGGACACTCTGGATCCTTACGCATTTTGCTAAGGACTTCATATTTTCTATATTCTAAGTTGCAGACCTCTAAATCTGGCTCATGCATGTGGATATTGGCCTCTTTCACCATTGTAACAACTCTGTGCATTTTTGGAAGTAATAGAAGCATCATTTTGTGACTATTCTCTATCCTAATGTGTTTGCATTCCTTCTTCTTTCTTTTCTTTTGCATTGAGTGTCTGTTGTGCCATTTCATGTCCCTTATAGTTCCTATTTAGTTGTGTTCCATGAAATGATCTGGTAACACATGTTTTAAGTTGTGTCTATTCATGCCTAGCCTTTTTCATGCATTTCCTTTTCATTCCCTCTCAGAACAGATAGTGTTCATCCCTCTTTTTCTGGTGTTATCACCTTTTAGTGTAGGTTCATTTTCATGTTATCCTTCTATCCCTGGTCCCTTGGCATTTATTAGCTTAGTTTCCCCTTTTAGCACTAGGAGTACTAGTAGCAGTAGAAATAGATAGAGGAACCGACCCCCTTGGCATTTAGACTTAGTTTCCCCTTTCAGCACTAGCAAGTAGTAGTAGTAGAAATAGATAGAGGAACTGAACTTCTCCAGAGATTCGTCTCAAGTGTGCCAGATCCCACAACTTGGAGATGGTTCCATTGTGATCTCAAACAGCTGACTCTTCTATATCTGAGATACGGGTGTAAGTTTGAAGACCAACAGTTTCTGGCACACCCGGTGGGATCAGTAATGAAAGCTTAAATTTCATATTTTACTAAGTTTTGGTGTGTGGACTTAGTATTTTGACCTTTGGAGGCTCGTTTCAACATATCTGGTGACTCCCAACATTTCCAAATCTCTATTTTAGTAGTCCTGAGTGCCTTTCATGAGAAGAGTGCATACAAGAATAAGTGCAACAGTTGAAGATTATTTCGAGTACCTCTAGCTATCCCCGAGAAGAGTTCATTCCTAGAATCCCATGCACACATCTCTATCTCCTAGCACCCACACCCATTCAACTCATCCTAGAAGCAGACAACTTGCACACCCTGCAATGGCACATTAGCCACCTCCTTCACTGAGAAACTTTTCCAACTTCACTAGGAGGAAGTCCCTTGTGTTGGCTGTCCATGCAAAATGATATGCCAAATGGCGCGCTCAAAATTATTCCATACTTTATGGGTGAGAATCAAGTCAGCCCTCAGGAGCATATCCAAGATGTAGAAAATGTATGTTCACTCTATTTAATCATGCATGATGATGTAGTAATAAGGTTACTTGCATCCTATTTCAAAGGTAAAGCACTTCAATGGTACCAAGGCTTAAGACTTGGATCTATTACCACCTGGGATGAGTTGGGAACAACTCTTTGCAATTACTTTGAAGATAAGTCAAATCACCTATCTCTAGTGGAGTCAAACTTGATAACAACAAGGAAGGGCACCCAACAAGCAGATGACTGATTTCAACATTATATTTTAGAAGACTTGGGATAGAATCCCTCTTGTGGTAAGACCTACATCCCAACACACTTTTCTGTATTATCTAAATGCGTTGAACAATGATATCTCAGTCATGATTCAATCCATGGGAGGTAGGACCTTACCAACTATTTATAATATTGCAGTAATGGCAGAAAATAGTCTTATTCAGGTAGGGAAAGATAGCTCCTAGACCACCTATGCCCTTGTTCCCAGAAATTTCACAAGTACCCCAGCCTTTTGTCGCCCCTATTCCTATTCCTGAGAAAAGTGCACAAAAATTGCATCAACATCCTACTCTTCAGTGCAACAAAAGGAAGATGAGGAATTAAAGGCTTTAATTAGAAATCTATCAAACAAAGTCATATCATTAGAAAAGCAACATGCAAGCCTATAGAGGTAATTTTAATCAGGCGCATAGCCATAACAATCAGCCTTGGTGGAATCAATATGGAAACCAAAGATATGCACCCAACCAGTAGCAAAATGATAGATGGCATGCTAATGCACATCTTCCCTTGCAATTTTTCCCTCTCGCTGCCCTCTCTTCGAGTACATAGTACAAGTTAGATGCTTGTTCTAGTTTAGAATAATCTGGCGCAAGAGTCAGAATGGTGCTTCCCTTGCAATATGCCTCACAGCGAAAATCATTGTGTGAATGTTGTACGCTCCCAAGCCTAGATGATCCAAAATGCTTAAACCTGCTAGCCTTAAACAAGTGTATCTAAAGCAGAAAACCATGAAATACCACAAGATCCTCAAGAGGAAAATTTAATGTTCTTTGGCACTGAGGACTTTTGTGTAATCAACCAAGTGGAAGATGATACAAGAAGACCACGTGCCCAAGTTACGGAAAACAAAGATATAAGAAGAGAATGTTAGATTCTAGGTGCACAGGTCACACTCCCAGCAACACAAACCAACCCTCAAAAGTAGAAAGAAGTAGCCAAGGCATCCATTAGTAAGATTTCTCAATCCCTACACAAGAGGCCTTGTGTAAGGCTCCTAAAATAGTGTGTGCCCCTCTTTTGGTAGGTCAATCTCCTACTTCTGTGCCTGAACAGTCAAAAAGGGATGTTGTTCCCCAAATGCACAAGTCAGCGGGTCTCCCATTCAACATTGTTGACCAGATGAAGAAGAAAAATATAAATGTCACAATGTGGGATGCCCTGACTATTCCATCTCAGTGGGATATGTTGCATGAAGCTCTGGCACAACTCCTGCACACTGATCCAGCCATACAGAAGTCACATGCTTTCTATCAACATCTATTAAGAAGAGGAGAAACAAGTAAGGTCATTAAAACCCCACCCTTCTATATGTCCTTGATCATATGCAAACATCTTGTCCATAATTGCATGATAGACTCGGGCACTAGTACCTCTGTTATGCCCAAGAAGATAGTTGATGTCCTAGGTCTTAGGTATAGCCCCTTGTCTAAAGGAGTCCTGCAACTTGACGACTCAACTATTAATACCTTAGGAGTCATTAAGGATCTTGATTTGACCCTTCATGCATGTCCAAGTTCAAAATTACTCAATATGTGTCAATCATTGACTTACCTCCTTTGTTTTCCCTATGTCTATCAAGAGATTTCACTGCTCAAGTGGGTGGTTACTTGTCTTCTGATTGGTCTCATATGTTACTCAAGACAAGGTATGGTACCCGGTTTACCATACAAGTTGGGTCTATATTTTCTTATCATGTAGATTCATATGTCCCATCCCCTCTCCAAGCCAACTGTTTAATCCAAGAACAAGCTTCAATTCTTGAAGAGCGGCCTTTTCCACCATCTTTTCCTGACCTAATACTTGATGAATGGGTGGAAAGGCACCATAAATTTGATCCATATGCTGAAGAAGTGGAAGCTTATGAAACTGGGCTTGGTACTTACTGCATTCTTGAAGAAGAAGTTGTGTTGTCATGCGTGCTTAAGAAAGACCAAGTTGAACCTATCCTATGGAAGTTATACTTTGATGGTTCCAGAAGTAGGAATGGCGCAAGAGCAGGATTTTTTCTCATTTCTCCTAAGGATGAGAAATTATTCTTCATGCATAGGCTACAGTTTACATGCTCCAACAATGTGGTAAAATATGAGGCATTGGTGCATGGTCTACTGATTACTGAAAAGAAGAATATTAAAGGCTACAAATATTTGGGGATACAAATTTTCTCACCCATCAGGTTACCAACAAGTGCTTAACAAATAATAAGCTTCTTAAAGCTTATAAGTACAAAGAGTTTGGGACCTCCTTGAGAGATTTGATGCTCTAAACCTGCAGGTGGTGATGCAAAAAATGAACAAGGAGGCTGAGTTAATGGCCACTCTTGGTTCACGGTTCTCTCCCATAAAGGAATTTTTCAAAGGAAACACTCAGCACATTAAGATGGTGGTCTAACAATCCATTCCAAACAACAACACAAGATGGAAAGTGTTTTACAGTGACGCGTAAATCATCCAGTTCATCCAAAATGAATCTGATTTCTCATCAAGCATGCAAGCTGACTTGCATGACAACTATGGTGACCAAGTAATATAGCTGAAGACAAACAAGTTTCCTAAAGGGTTGGTCACCTTAGAGAAAAAATTTAGCCCTGATGATGAGTTCAAGGGTGAAGAAAATTATATGTGTGTCGTGCAAGAAGACTACTCCTGAGTCACTATTGCGCGCGAAAAGGAGTTGTTGCTCAACAAGACTTGTGCGCATGATGAAAGGAGGGCCTTCATCTCTCTGTGTCAAAAATACAATGATATATTCTCATGGGAGTATGAATACCTCAAAGGTTTTGATCCAAGTGTTTCTCAACACTCCATTGATCTTGATCCTAGTATCAAGCCCATTAGACAAAATCAGCAGCCATTCAATCCAAAGATAGAGCCCCTCATGAGAAAGGAGTTATCTAAACTCATTGAGGAGAAGATTATTTTTCCCATCAAATACTCTACTTGGGTCACAAATTTAGTTCTAGTGCGCAAAAATAATGGTGAAATTAGACTCTGTGTTGATTTCAGAGATTTGAATAAGGCATCTCTAAAGGATCATTATCCTTTTTATCTTCCATTGAGCAAATTCTACAGATTGTGGCCAGTGCACAGAGATTCTCAATGTTAGATGGGTATTTGGGTTTCACTCAGATATGTGTCAAGGAAGAGGATCAATTCAAAATAGCATTTATAACCAAGTGGGGAACATATGCGTATCAAAAAATGCCCTTTAGTCTATCAAATACATGTGCAACATTTCAGCGCGCCATGGACATTGCCTTCAAAGGTTACATCAATGAGTTCATCTTGGTGTACATTGATTGTAGACACCTAAAATTGATTATCCAATCTGGTGTCCCTTGTGCGCATTTGCTCTCTCTGGTAACCTGGGGCACGTTTATGTCACCACTATCCCCTTGGGATATTATTCGATTTGTGATTTAAACACCTATTCTAAGTTTAATTCACCCCATTATATCTTACCTGTGAGTAATTAAATATTAACTATTTAATTACACCTCTTCACATGTATCCTAACCATTTATCTACCCCACATTTATCCTATCTATGTATCACCCCTATTTCTCCTCTTCCCCAAGCGGGATATTTCCCGTATTTGAGGTGGAGGGATAACTCTTATCGTTCCAGAAATCGTTCATTTTGGCCGCCTCGGGAGTCTGCTCCGCGATCGGTGCCGACCGGTACGGTCGACGCCGATTTTTAGGAGCGGCGCTGATTATAAATAGAAGCCCAGAACTCAGTTCTGGAGGACGAAAAGCACACGCACGAACATGATAGGATGATGAGACAGAAACACGGATCGTGAAAGACACAGAACGAGAGATCTTTGCGCATCTGGTGTGAAAATTATCTATCGAATGAGAGCGAATCTTGTCCAAATCAATCCCTGAGAGGAGCACCGTTACTCTGCTCTTATCACATCAACATCACACATCTCCATTGATTTTTTGCTGACTCTGTTCCTGCACCCAGCATCGGTGCAGTCTTTCCAGTATCTCTCCGGCTTCTACAGATCCAGCAGACATTGACGATCTTGTCTTCATTTACGATCTTGCCTTCATTTTCTGATTTCCAAATCCTGTCGCACTTTGTCTCCGATCGACGCCGATCTAAATAATCGACGACGATTTTAACCAGTCGACGCCGATTTTAAAAAGCGACACCGATCTAAATAATCGACGCCGATTTTAACTAGTCGACGCCGATTCTCATAATCGACGCCAATCATCCTGCAGACAGGTAAAAGGACACATGTAACACAAATCTAGCTTTGTTTTCACAGTTCCCTATCTTCTGTTGCTTTCTACCTGCTGTTTAGATTATGTTTATTACCTTGATCAGAAAATCTAGTCTTGTACGTACATCTTTTATCATGTATGCTTCTTTACTTAATTGAAAACGTGGAATGACATCTGCCGAGGGAGCTCATCGCTTCCCGGACCCGCTTCTCGGGTAGTCCACCTACATATCTTTTAACGTGGTCTTTTTCTGTCAAGCATCAGTGTCTCGCAGGTTACTTGGATCTATTGTGCAGAATTGCTCGTGTGCGCCCGTCTTATCTATATCGGCCTCCTCATCCATCTACATCTTCGAATCTTGTCCATCAGGTATCAATTTCATTAGATTTTTTCAGGGTTTTTGTGTTTAGTTTGGTGCATTAACTTGGACAGGTAACAAGCGTGAAATTCTTGATCTACATTCTGGCACGCCCGGTGGGACCTAACCAAAGTCCCTTATTGGCAAGTTCATTTCTTTTCTAGTTTTGAGCTTTGTTCTTTTTCTTCACTGATTGCTATCAGTTCTGCTTGAACATTTCCTTTCATCGTTTTAATCTTGCTCTTTATGTGAAATTTTTATTTCCTTGAAATTTTTTTAGTTCCTTGAAATAGAAATTTCCGTTTCACCATTATCCGGATATATCTTTTTGGATTTTGTTTGGTGTTTTCTTAACCTTTTCTTGCAGAGCACTTTGCTTGTTCATGGGATTATTCGAGGGGAAGAGCTCAACAACGCGCTTTTTGAAGTCCACACACCTTGGAGAGCTAAATCTACAGGTATTTCTCTTTTACGGTGTTTTCTACTTTTTAGGAAAAAATATATATATATATATATATAAAAAAAAAAAAATCTTTGTTTGTTGTCTATCACATTCAAACATTTCAATTTTTGGTGCTTAAAAAGAATTTAATCACATTTGGGAAAGAATTTGTTTGACTTGTCTTCATCGAAATCAAACACTTCATTTTTAAGTGCTTAAAAAGAACTTCTTCTTTGTCATTTCTGTTGTATGCTATCTCATCTAGTTTTCTAAATAGGCTGGAAAAATTAATCAAAATCAGTGGTGACACTATTTGATTTTTATTTTTCACCCTTGCACACAAAGCCAAAATCACTAGGCATAAAGCATCAAAACAAAAATTCCTCCCCTGGCCTCACCTACTTGGAAGTGAAATCCAAGAGGAAGATCCTACACGGTACTCGGGCCAGCGCTATACATTCACTGAAGTTCTGGTATATATTTGCAAAGCACCAAACTCCCTTATCACAGTGGTGTGTGAAGTGTGGGGGTAGGCCCCTATATCAAGCCACGTACCGGTCTTTTACTAAATTGCCTTTGGGACTCCTCACCAAAACATTCCCCAAACCATCCTTAATTTGGCTATCTGAGTAGTTCCTATTCTAAAAAGCCTTCCCTAATATTTTCTTTCTTAAAAGTAGAAAAATTTAAAAGGAGATAATCACCTACGCTGGTTGAATTGTTTATGCATTAGTTAGGTCAATCTTCTTTTTCTATATTTCTACTTGTTTATGACGGTCATCACTTGGTTACAATCTAGAAAAATGGCTCAGCTGGCCCCTTCTTCTTCTGAGATTACCACTAGTGTGGATGTTTTGGAACCCCTCGGGTCTTCCTCAGGAACCACTATTAGTTGGTTCCCCATCTTGGTCATATAATCCCTTTCTATCAATCCTAAAGCAATCCCATCACGTCCAGCTTCCCCTAGTCCTTCAGAAATATCATCTACTTCTGACTCAGAGTATGTTCCTCGCGGGGATCCTGAATTTCAGGTGCTCCTCGATCGCAATCCGGCAGCCCTCATGGACTATCTAGTACGCAAGTCTATTCAAATATCTGATCAAGGACCACCAATCCAGCAAGTGTATGATTATTCTCGTGAACCATCCCAGGCCTTTGTAGAACAATTAGCATCATCTCTCTCGCCTCGAGCCACGGAGACGGGCAGTGCCCCTGTGCCTCCCTCCCTTTTCTCTTCCACAACCATATAGACTAGTTCTCAATAGTTTACCTATTCTAACACCGCAGTTACTCGAATATTCCACAACCTACTTTGAGATGGCCTTCTGCCTGGATTAATGAAGGTGTCTGCACACCCGCATATTGCTGTTAATTCATCTATGCCCTCCATCGTGTCCAAAGGGAAAATACCTCTTATGCAGCCAACCCCCTACGAATAGTTAGTTGGCTCCTACTTTCGTCCTCTAGGGGGTCTTTTTCCAATATTCCCGCAACTGTGACGTCGCCTATCCTCTAACCCGGCACCCTTAATACCTAATCCGCAAGTAGGAAGGCCACTTTCAGGTCTTGGTTACCCCAATATGTCCATATAAAGCCGGCACTCATATTCCTCAATCTGTCTCGGATTCAATCCAACAAAATAGGAGTCCACCAATCAAAGGCTACGTCCTGTCACCCAACCTTCATTTATCACACTTATTATCCACAGC
>JAHRHJ020000163.1:0-67500 GCA_019776745.2 Taxus chinensis
ACGGATTTCTAGGAATGGATATACCTTTCTATCACAACTATAAATAGAAATAGAGACCTTATTGCATGGGATGAGCACATCAATTATACTATCTAATTTCAATTGTCGGATGTTCTATCCTTCGTAAAATTCTTCATGAATTCTTACATTGTGTATGTAGCTGCGGGAATGAGACAATAGCCAAGGTTGAATTCAATTGGATCGAGGAGTAATTATCAAATTTATGAATATAATCCCCAACTCACTATGAAATAAGGCTATAAGAACTTTCAGAGAATAAATGATTCCTTCTTTACAACTATCCTATACTTTTTTTTATAAATATTTATATAACCAGAGGATTTTGGATGTGGTATAGAATTAAGTAAGGGAATGGGGTGGTATATACTTGTAAATCCCAACATTGACATGCATGAGGGTGCCTAAATTTATAGATGCTCCTACCAAGATACCTAGATGCCCAATGGACAAATGGGTTTTAATGAAATTAGTTTGTGAGTTATTGCATTACCACAAACTTCATCATGACCGACATAAAACAAGAGTCCAATTTCCTCTAACTATAATTATATACAAGTGCACTTCTAAATCTAAAGCTAAAAATGTTTCAAGGGAGATACAACATATTACCTTGAAAACATTTCCCCTATGCACTAATTTTGAATTTTGGGATAAGTTTGGGAGAGCATGATTCGCTAGTATCCATGTTCCTCAATTAGAGGATATTTGAATCCATTGACGAGATGAGAATGTTGTAAGGGAAAAATATTTTGAAAGGTTATATCTTCAAGAGGTAACCTAATATGGGATTATGGACATCCCTGAGGGCTTACAAGATGACGAACAGGTTTTAGAACCTTGTTATGATCAAGATAATATCAGGAATCATCCTTTTCCCTGGATTAATTGATTGATATAGGAATGTTCCAACACAAATAAAAGGGTGGGTCCCATTCTAAATCATACCTACCAATGGTTGATAACTATGGGAATCATACCCAAAGTGTGAGAATAGTGTTAGTGCAAATTAGCAGTACCCCCTGCATGTTGATCAGATTTCTAGGTTGATCATACTAGCATCTAGTGTCATTGCACAACATTGAATCATTTCTCCAAGTTTGGGACTTGCAAAAATGAGAAAGGAATCTCCCAGAGAAGGCTGGGTTCCTCTTCCTAAACTACCTGCCACAAGATATTCCAGTGCAGAAGAAAGCTAATCTAATCCTAATCTAACCATGTCAAGGAGACAGAGAGAGAGAAAAGGGAAAAAACAGAGGCCCTACACTAAAAGATGATACACCAGAGAAGGAAAATGTTGAACATCTATCAAAACTACCATGGAACAAGGAGAGAGTGAGCAATGAGAAGGGCAATGGACAGATGCATCACAAGCGCAAGGATAGATTTCACATAGAAAATGTCCCAAAACTCCATCAACACAGCTCCAAACCTGTAATGAGTATTAAAACATGCACAAATACCTTCAATGATGAGAGGAAAGAATAAATACAAGCAAAGAATGAGCAAGGATGGACAGATGCATCAAGAAAACACATTTGTTGTTGCTCCATAAGATTGCACAGAACATCATTTTAATGGTAAAAGGAAAAAAACCATTATAGAGTAGGGGAGGAGGTTCAAAATCCGATTTTTAACCCTGGAGAAGAAAAGAAGGGAGGGACAGAGCTGAAAAGATTAACAACCTCTTGAAAAATGAGCCACATCTGGCTTTTTTACAATGCATGGGTCGAGCCTAGGAGAGAGAAAACTTATTAAAATGTGGGAGCCATTCCTCATTGAATGAAGATGCATTAAAATAGCATGGGAATCCTTACAAACCCATGCCCTGAAATTTTTGACCATACTGAAGAAGAATGCAAACCCATTTTGCATTAAAACTGGTTGTTGAAACATCATTTCTGGCCAATTACCACATGCTATAGGCATTTTTCAATTTTCTCTCTCAAAAATCCATCAAAATGCAAAAAATTACCATGGAATCATTTATAGAATTTTACCAGCTTTCCATTTATATAAATAACTTGGAAAATCTCCGAGCTCTGGATCGAAAGATATGGAGCGATTTGAAGATTTAGGGAAAGAACAGGCCCAAAACAGATCGACGGGGAAATTTTTTTAATTTTTTACCTCTTTGGTCTTTGAATTTTTTTTTCAAATTTTTCCCTGCGCTCCTCACCACTTGGATGACACATGTAAGGCTCTAATTCGTCTACGTGGGATCATCCTTTGAAAATTTCTTTTGGGCCCCTTCCTATCAATTTTTTGCCACTTCGACACATGGCACTATTTTATTGGCTCAGGCCTGAGGGGCACACTTTGCCCTTCAAAAATTTGGAATTTTTCACTTTGGGAAAAATTTCCCATTTCCCCCCGCGCACTCCACCACTTGGATGACATGTGTAAAGGTTCCATTCGATGGCGGGGGGCAGCGGGGCCAAAACTTTTACCTTTGAAAACTTTGACCGAAACTTGGAAAATTTTCTAAGTCCTTCTCTTTTCCCACCACTTCCTGGGACACATTCTCCCACATCAGCCGATTCGCACTTCCTTGTTCCTATTTGAGGTGAAGACACGTTTGCAAGATTCCATTCGTTTGTGGCTCTTTCATGCTTTTCGCGTCCCTCACGTACTTTTGGCCCAATTGTCTCTGGACAAAAGTCCCCTGTTTCGGCCGAACCGGCTGGTTCGCGCTTCCGCGTACTTTTGGCGCCCGGATGGTCCCAGACTGTCTGGGAAAAATATCTCTGAACCGCCCGAAATGGACCGACTTGCACCAAACCGGCCGATCCGCATCCCTCGCGTACGCTTGGCTCGGATGTCCCAGACCGCCTCAAACAAGACTTAGGCAATTTTTTCCCTCTTTTGGCCGATTCAGCTTTTCGCGTCCACATGCATCCCGACGTTCCAACTGTCCTGCAGACCTCCTGGACTAGGACCTTAGCTAATTTTGTTCACTTTTTTCGGCCCCCAAGCTTGGTATAATGAACCTAAGTACGACCCAAACCCTTCAGACCCCGAAATGCCTTAACACATTCCTGAAACCTTATTTTTTGAATTTTTTTCAAATTTTCTAACTCGTTGGGATTTCTTCTTGGAGGAGAGAGTTAGAGAGAAGCTGAGGGGGGCTCAAAAACATGATTTTGGGTCTTAAATGAATGTACTTGTCTTGGGATTGAATAAATTGATACATGTTATCAAAATTACCTTGAGGGATGAATTTTGGATAACAAATAGGTTTCCAAATATCTTATTCAAGCACAGTTATCGGTAGGCCATGCCTCTCCATCTAAAGGAATGATATCAAATCCCAAACCTATCTCAAGGCCTCATACGATTTCCTTTATTTTTAGAGGTTTATGATCTACTTCTAAAGTTTCTACAATTAGAGATGCATGTCCCAAATTATAATCTACTGAGATCATATATCTGAATGTTTTACCAAAGATCCCTCAAGTGTAACAGTCACCCCTATCGTCATCTTTTCCATATTCACCATCCCCAGTTCCTCCTTCCCCTCCATCTCTCACTCTTCCTCTGACAATGTATTCCATTTCCTATATTCCCATTTTTCCTAAATCTCTCACCGCATCTCCCTCTATGGCCCATGTTTTCTATTCCCTTTTAACTCTTTCAACTAGAGATATTTTGGGGTTAGGATCTCCTTTCAGAACCCCTGTTTCCTAACAATATCTTCCCATTTCCATTTCTATATCACTCACATTTGGGTCCATCATTTCCACTCCATCCTCCATTGTTACCACATTATTACAACTTTCAATGACTACGACCATTTCCCTAATTACATCAAACTATCCAAATACTAATTCAACCATGCCCATGTTGTCTTTAGAATCTTCTTTTATTTCTGTGTGGTTAGACAGGAAGACACAAAAATAGAAGGATAAAGTTCTTATCATTGATGTTTTTGACCTAATTGTATTAGATCTACCCCCCGAAGACAAGTGAAGAGACCAAGAGTTATTTATAACCTATCGGTTGATCAAGAAGGGGAAATATTTGTTAAGATAGCCACTCCAGTAGTGGGAAAAACTTAGAAAATAATTAGTGTAATCAACTACCAAACTTCCAAGTTTTATCTTGGGAAGGCCACCCATGAAGGAGAAAAGAAAGATGTCCAGGTGGCCTTGGGTAACTTGATTTATAAGTATGATAAGGATATGGTAACTAAAGATGAGCTTAAGGGAAAGGTTTAACAACAAACTAATCTTTTGACCAAAATCACACAACCCATCCATCCTACCACTCTCGCTATTTCTCTAAGTTTTGAAAATACATCTTTCTCCATGGTGGGAAATATTAGACAAAAAGGAAGAGTAGTCAGAGGTTAGATGGAAAATTTAATCCAAGAAGGGGGAAAATTAATCAAAAATGTTGTTAATATTTATACATTGATTTGTATGCTGAGAAGGACACCCTCTCAAAAATGAGTGAACTCCTCACCCAAGAAAGGGGTAACTTAGAACTTACTCTTGAGACATGGGAAGAATTACACAATGTAAAACCATATGTACTCCTTGAAGGTTGGTGTTATTAATGATGTTATAAAAACTTTTGAATTCAAGGAAGCAATGGAATCCAGAGTCTGGATATTACAAGAAGCAACATCAAAGTTGGAGGAGCAATAAATTGACGCATTTGAATAATTGAATGATATTTTGAAAGAGTTTGATAAGATTAATTGTAAATTTATTGAAAATAACATTGATGTGCTTCCAGTTGATCAAATTATTTCCCATTTCAAAATTTTGGTGAATTGAGATGATGATATAATAAATTATTTTAGTCTTAAATCCATTTACAAATTTGTATCCAACCAAAACTTCTCGAGTCAGCTCAAGAAGGTCATAAAAAATACTAAGACATTGCCAGTGAAAGTATCCAGAGAGACCAAATTAGTAGATATCTTGAATTTTTATGCATGTGGATCTGATGATGAAGAGGTTCAAGGAACCATCAAGTGCTTTCTTGATTTCAGACATAGGGTAGATGAAGTAGGAAAGTACGAGGAAGAGGAAGAGTTAGATCAAGAAAATGTGACACTAGTCCTAGCTAGGCATCACATCCATTGTTGAATAGTCTCCCAGTTGTGAAACTGGTCGAAGCACATTGTTGACTTGGTCAAACCTACATAACCATTTTCTTATTTTCATGGGGGTTTTTCCCTAAGTATAAATGCATTCTAGTTTTAATAGGTAATAACTAAGAGACACATCTATAATTTCTCAGCTCTCTTATTCTATAAATAAGAGGATACATTATATTTTAAAGATAATTTTAGATCTTATTTGTTAGAGTTTATCATTTTAGAGAGCCAAGAAACAATTTTTAGCCTTAGTAAATGAAGAAAAATATTTTACCTTTGAATATTTGATATGTTATGCATTTTTATTATTCATTGAATACTTTTGAATGTTTTAGTTCCTTGTATAAAGTGATTATATTTATTTCATATTAATAATATTTCTCGATTAACTTTCAAGTTTTCATATGTGGTCTTTACGATTTGAGTTGTGGAAAATATCAAATCCTTTTTGTTATCTTTAATTTGATATTCATTAAAATCATTTAGGGACAAGATTGTAAGGATTTTTGTAAATTATATAAAGCTCAGCAATATTACTTTGTGCATGTGATATATTTGCTCCCAAATAATTTGGTGTATCACTAATTTTTTATATATTTAAATTCTTTTTCCATCCCTTTACCCCATGAGAAGATATAGTAGTTTTGATTAAAGTTTATTTACGTCCACACCTTGATCTAACATCAAATGTACATAGTTTAGTAGGAAGTTTAACTTATTTAGATGTTCATCCCAAGGATTTGAGGTCTGACACCTTGGGCATGTTCCCATGTTGCACTGGATCACTTAACAATTAAACAGGTGCACGATCCAAGTGACAACACACCTAAGTCTTATTCTAGGCACTAGTGTATATGATATATTAAGGACCCAAGTCTAATTTTGAGCACTTTCAGAGTTTATAGATTTTCTTGAGTTTATGTTGCATGATTATGAACTATAATTCTATATTGTTAAACTGTGATTATAACTACTAAATAGGGTGACTGTTTCACCCAATAGATTCCCCCCTCATTTTAGGAGCATGCGATGTCGCTAGGAGGATACAACCAAAAATATGACCTGATGTTGAACTAAAATACGAGTATGTAGGAGGGAATATGTTGGGTACAAACCAAGGAACATGCAAATAGTGGCTAGGAGACAAGTTTTAGTGCAAACAAGATAAGCACACAATTAGAAAATAGTGTGTGAGATACGAAGCAAGAAGACAATGTAGACCATGAAAAGCGGGTTGCAAACATGGGACATCACTCACAATGTCGTAAGACAATCAAGGCCACATCATTGGAAATCATACAATGTGCACACAAGATAAATCAAAGGGAAAATCCCACAAACAATGGCAAATAATGAAAATCAAGAGTAGGAAAACATCAAATAACCATGGAGGAATATAAATGTGTAAAGTGAATGTTGCACATGAAGCACCCATTAGCATGTTATAAAGATAAAAATTATGTCAAATCATGTACAATCTAATATAGTAATGTGATATACAAAATGGAACCATAGCACCTGTGGTATACACAAGTGGATTCCACAAGGAGCTGATGTGGGACTAGTATGATGTACCGTACTGAGCATCCATTATGTGTGTATCGATTTGTGTAGATTTTGAAATCAAGACTAGAAAGCAAGTGAACGTGTATGTGTGTATGATAAATATAAAGACATACCATATACCTAACTAGAATTGTAATGAAGTGTATATGTAAACATAATTAAGCAAGAATAAATGCAACCAAGATATGTAATATGTTGTGGATGAGATGGAGTACAATGCAGTATGAGAATGATAGGGGTAGCGTGCCCCTTGAGTACGGATGTGAGCATGAGTGAAAGGTTATTTTAATTTATACAAGACCCATAAGTAGTTAATAATTAAATGTATAGCAAGGGTGTGTCATCAAGAAATGGTCTAAGCGATGTGTATGTAAACGAGAAAGATTTGAATATTAGAGCATGGAGCGTAACTTGTATATTGATGTCATTTGATGTGTAAGATTGATTGTGGCATTAGAAGAATACAAATTAGGATGTAGGAGGGTGTAAATGAGATACTAGAATGATTGATGATATAGCATAAATTTTAGATCATCGAATGTTTGAATAAGATGATAGAAACTATTGTTTATGAAGAGTGGAGTGTAAATTGTAGAGTATTGTTTCACATGATGTGATATCTATATATATTGTGAAGACCAAGTGTATAATCATATAAATGTGATGAGGTGAGGTTCAATTCAAATTTAGACCCTCATCTGTTGAGTATGAACCAATAGACTAGAGTGTGTCATCAGGTAGTAAGATATGTGTTAAAAATAATGCAAAATGTAGAATAGAATGTGCTAGAATGATATAGATAGAAAGGGTGTAGTATATTGTTTGATAATGTGATACTAGAAAAATATATTGTGAATATGTCAAATGTATAGATGTGTAGTGTGTAGTGAAAAATGTGTAAAATTTCTAAGTGTGGAAAGTGCAAAGTGCATATAATGCATAGTAGAAATAAGGGGATGATGTTGAAGATGCGTATAGTGTGAAATGTGTAGAATGTATAAAATAGGTAGGTGTAAAAATTACAAAGTGCATACTATGTATAATAGATATGAAGAGATGTTATAGATGCACAGAATTTGAGATGTGTAATGTGCAACATGAGATGTGTAGAATGTGTAAATGTGACAAGCGTAAAGCACGTATGACACATAGTAGAAGTAAGAAGATGAATATATTGAAAGCATGATATGTGTTGAATGTGTAGAAAACATAAAGTGCATATGATAGTAGTAGTTGTGAATAGAATATGTAGAAAGCACACAATATGTATGATGTGTAAGAATATGTCGTAGATATGTAGGATGTGTAGTGTGCAGAAAGTGCAAAGTTTGTATGATGTGTAGTATAAGTAAGAATATGTCATAGATGTGCAGGATTTGTAGTGTGTAGAAGGCGTAAAGTGTGTATGATGTGTAGTATAAGTAAGAAGATATCGTAGATGTCAAATGTACAGTGTGTGAGGTTCATATGTATAGTATGCCATCAATAGTCAAGTTTTAACCTTAGCACAAGAGTGCGTCATAGGGAAGTGATAATACAAATAGTGTATCAAGGTGCATAAGATGAATGTCTAGAAATGTGAAGAATGTGATTATAGAAATGGTAGATAGTTAGTGATGTAAAGATAAGATGGGGGGAAATTAGCATGATTCCCCCCCAAGTGTGTGAGTATGTGTAAGATATCCAATAAAATTGAAGGACGATGGTCCTCTACCTGATGTATTAAGAGATGAAGATGTGTGAGAATTCTCTAAAGGTAATGTTGAATGATAATGACAATGTAATGGAATCTGAGGTGGTAAAAACCTATATGAGGGAGCCCGTGAAGGTGATATGTATCTAGAAATAGGAGCCCAAGGTGATGTATAGTGAGAAAAAGGATACCTAGGAGGTGATGAACACTTAGGTGAAGGAGGCCTTCGAGGTGTTGTGCACCTAGATGGAGGAGAAATATGAGATGAAATACACCTAGATGAAGGAGATAACTAAGAAATGGACCTAGACTGATGATAAGGATGAGTGTGTTGCACATGAGTATGGGAGCTAGGATCAAATTGTACTTTATAGTTTAGAGGTCCAGGAGACCTAAATTCTCTAAGAAGTGTGAGGGAAACCTCAAAAGGAGATTGATGCCAAGGTTTACATAGTGGGACACCGAAAATAGTGACAACCAGGTTGTTATGTATGAATTTAAGACATAAGTGAGGCATGGAAACTATTCCTTGAGTGTCCATGACCCATGGACAACCTAAGAGCATGTCACAATTGTTTACACTTCGTTCCACAAAGAAGGGCACAATCATGGTGAGAGGACCAAAAGTGATTGGAAGCTTACATAGCCATAAGATTGAGGCACTAGATATGATATCTGTGATAGCGGATAGAAAATAACAAGTAGTGCAATAGAACATGCATTTTGTTGGAATAATGGATCAACCAAATTATTGTTGATAGAATTAGATCCAATAGAAGCACTGATGTGCAAGTAATTAAAGGAGAATTTAACATGGCGATCATAATTATAGAATGCAATGATAGGTGGAAATGAATCAACATGATCAATTAGAAAATAAAGAGGTACCAATGAAGGAGGAGGGAGAGTGTGATATGCATGATTTTCCCAAGATTCTGCAACTTTATTTTCATGATTTGGGATAGGATTGATGAATATTTTAAGTTTTTTTTGTTATCGTTAACTGGAGGAGGTGTTGATGATTTAGGAAGCTCAATTTGATTTTTATCAATAATATTTTGAATGAGATGGTGTAATTTGAAATAGAAATTAGGTGAATGTCTAACACATTAGTGATAATCACATCTGGAATTTTCATTGTAGTGAAGGAACTTAAGGCAAGATGGATCCATAGTAAGTGGAGGTGGAAGAGTGATTAGGTTGCTCTCAATCAATTGTGGTAAGAGAATATGTGGATCAGGTATGGATACAAACTTAAAAGTGACTTTTGTTTCATTGATCTTAGCGGATGTTTTGAAAGGGGATTTTCTTGAAAACTTTCTAGAGAAGCAAGTATCTTGATCTTCATACTTTATTTTTCCCATAGTAAGAGGTTTTCTTTCACATAACTTTAGAGTTTGGAAGAGATGATCAAATAAAGGAGAGGATGTAGACACAAAATCTTGCATATTGGACAATATTTATCCCAGTCTTATAGTATGATTTATAAGGTTCTCAAGTGTACAAAGTAATAATTAATCCCAGATTTTAACCATATTTTTCAATTATTTTTTCATCTTTCCCATGTAATTTCCAACACTTATCACCCCATATTATAAATTCCCTGAGTTTCTATCCCTAAATCAGGGCACCCCAAGGTGTGTTGGGTCACCCCAAGGCGCCCTGGTCCCATGCAGGGTGCCTCGGTCTATGAAATCCTCTCTCTCCTTTTTGGGTCACTTCTAGATGTTGGTCATCCTTATATTTTTTCCACTTGGCCTTGTCAGGATTAATTACGAAATTAATCTTGAGAGACATATAAATATAAATTTATAAGACCCTAATGATGGTCCTAGAATGTTGCATCTTATCACTACTATCACTCCATCTAGAGTTACACCCATTACATCACTTGCATCCACATATTTTCATGCATTCAAGCTAGGAGATCTACATCACACACACTATATAGGGGAGGGATTTCATTCTATTCTATGCACACATTCTGTTTACATTTTCTATAGTTATTATTGCTCACTATTTCGCAAAGTGCAAATGGCACGATAGAACCTAGGGCATGACACGCGCACGCACGCACGCGCACACACACACACACACACACACACACACACCAGAACTACATCCAAGTCTGAAATGTAGTGTACCGCTCAGTAATACGACCACTAGATTGGCAGATGAGGTCATTCTAACCCATTCATGTGCATTTTATTTTTTTAGGGTTTGATACTTCTCTTTGCATTGTAGTTCAATATACAACTTATCTAGCAGATCCAACGCAACAGACAAGAAGCAGTCAAACCTTTCTTGTGACCCTACCAAAACTAGGTTTTGAGCATTTGCAATGTTCACAGCGCCCAAATTGTAGACCAAGGTGCCTTGAGGCACCCCAACACCCTCCCAAGCACCTATGTCAATTTAAATCTGTCGGATCTGCCCTCTGCAAGGTCACAGAGTGTTCGTTAGTACTTCCATATTTTATTTTCAGAACTACGACACCCTTTGAAAGTCATCAGATATCAACTAAGTAATTTTTTCCATTTTTAATTTGTGAATTATGGTTTTATTTCAGTTATAGTAATTAATCGTCATTATTTCCATACTTTTCTAGTTCATTTAATAAAATGTTTTTGTTCTCCTAATTACATTAACATTAATAAACCTTAGGTCCATATCCCTTATTTATTTTTGTTAATCATTTTGGTGAACCAGACGTATCTTTTTACCACCTTATAGGCTTTTAATTTCTACCACCATGATGTTTCACTCTCTTTCCTTTTTATGTGCCCCTTATTCACAGCTACTCATGCTTTCTCTTTTCCTGTAAGTTCTCGCTACATATCACCATGAGCATATTTGTTCATGCGTACTTAAAAATACCCAGATTTCCTCACTCACCTCCAAAACTACTTAGCTACCCATTACGTCTCTTCACACCTATCCCTTGACTATGTTTACCATAAAAAATTCCTCTTTATCTCTTAATGAATACCAAAACACTTTCACATCTGATGACCTACCATCACCATAATTCTTAGTCCATAACCCTCCCCTTTATATTCAGGTTCGTGTTAACAAAGTAGGTGTTAAGTGTACCTTAGTTGAAAATGGATCAGGCCTCAACATTTGTAACATCAATTTTTTGCATCATATTGGCATGACCCTGGCCTCCCTTGCTCCTTTAACCATTCTATTCATGGTTTTGATTCATAATTTTGATAACATCCCCAAACATACTCTAGGCATTTTCTAGTTCCCCGTCATTGTCATCTCATGTACTATTACTATTCCTTTTCATTTCATGCCTAATTATCTTAGGCACTGTTTATGATGTCCCCGTTGACCCTTCACCTTTCGAATATTGTAATTCTATTAACCATCCTTTAGACTTACCTTTTTCCCCACAAATTTCCCCCACTCTCTCAAAACCAAGGTTTAGGATATGACTTTCTTTAGTCAAATATGTTTGGTTTCTCTCATTACCAAGACCACAAGAATTTCTTTTGAATCTCCCTGCATGCTGAATAAGTTTGGGCTTGAATATCAAACTTCTCCCCCAACACTCTTAAAAGTATAGGCCTCATGCCATGTCACGTCCCTCCCCTTGCTACAATCGGAACTTATTAGCACTGATGCCCCTTTATTTTTGGATAACACACATACTTTTCTAACCGATGATGTATTACTTGATCACATGGGTGCTCATGATGATATCCTTTATTTTCACCATAAATGTCCATTGTTCTCTCTCATATGTTAATATGGTTGGTACAACGAATATGATAATCTCTATGATAACTCTGACCCACCCAAAAATATTCCTAAAAGTGATTATGGACCCATTCAAAAGAATCATTCTGCACTTATGAGAAATGAAGAAACCATCCAACATATTTTAGGAACACCTGACATGCATAAGTCATTGTTCACTACTTTCCTCACTCATATACCAATTTGAGACCTCAAATAGTACTTCATTGTTGTAATATTTTCCCCCTTGGGTAGATATAGAAAAACAGAATGAATAATTGATAATCTGAGAATACTCAGAGGTGCTTGGACTCTAAGGGTGCACAACATAGAATTTCGAATGGTAAAAATTCACACCTACGGCGCACTTAAAGGCACATTACAGCAGAGTTTCAACAGTGCTCTTAAAAGTTGTGCCTCATGACATGTCACGTAAGAAAGGTAGTCTTTTGAACAGACGTGTCGACATGTGTAAAATTCACTGTGCCCTTGTGCTCCAGGAGATGTCTGCGTCCCTTACACACTGTGAAATTATTTGTCAACATTTGGTAAAATTCGCGCCCTTGGAGCACGTAAATTCTTCATGTTTTTTTTACCAGATGTCGACATTTATTTAGCACCTTGGCTTCACGTATTAGGGCGCATTTCTCCTTGTCACATAAAATTTGTGCCTTGGCACACGTAAAGGGCACATGACACAGAGATGTCGTATTTGTGCCTTGGAGCACTAAGAGAGTGTCATGACACTTTAGTTTCAAAAGGGTAAAAGTTGCGCATTGGCGCACGTAAATGGCGCATGACACAGAGTGTGATATGGTAAAATTCGTGCCTTGGTGCATGTAAGAGGATGTCGACACAGATATGGATGTACCTATGGCACATCTTCGGGAGGCGCAACATTCTGAGTGCTGACAGGAAGCAGACCCTGACCCAGATATTCAGATGGCCACAACTTCTCACTAGGGAGCTCAGATTAACACAAGGTTGGACTTTTCAGAAATATTACGAAGTCCTATGTCCAACTACAACTGGAATATCTTTAATTGGGTGAGAAAAAAGTTCTTAAAAAATGCAAAATACAGTTTGCCACTTTTTGGGTTCACTAAGGTCCTCACCTACCACCATAATGAGATGAATTAAATACAACCTAGGGTGGTTGGGGTAGATTTGGATTTCCTCTCTCTTCCCTCTCTCATTCTTCCTATAAATTGTAAGGAGGGGCTTCTTTCTAAAGGTTGGACATTCTTGTTTTTCCCCTCCCTTCTTCTCTTTGGCAGGTGAATTTGTGGAGTTAGCAAACCTCCCATTCAAAACTGTAATGCAACTTTGCCTCTTGGCATTTTGCAGTGTATTGTATCAATCTTTGGAGAAAATAATGCATGTCTGTGGATGATTCTCAACCCTCTCTATCATTTGTGTCCTCCTGATCTTTCACTGCAAACCTGGTTATCCATGATCTTGCATTGCATTTTTATGGTCTGTGTTTATTGGCAAGATAGGTGTTCTTCATTCCTCGGTGCATCACCTTTATTAGTTTAGGTTTTATTTTCATGCATCTTCTTACCCTATCTCCTTGGCAAGTTAGATTAGGTTTTTGAGTAAGCCCTCTACATTTTTACGTGTGCATCTGAATAGAGGAATAGGAACCAGCCTTCATCTGGAGAGATTTTCTGATTTCGCAAGGTCCCACACTTGGGAAAAGCTCCATGTTATGCAATCGCACTGAGAGTCTCAACCCACCGAGTTGCAGACATTAAGGGGTGTTGTGATTGACCATCAACAATGATTTCTCTAACATATTTTCCTTGGATTATAGTGACATGTCATGTATTGATACATCTATCGCAATGCATAATATCATTCTTAACCCTGGTTCCAAGCCTGTTCAACAAAATATTTGTAAGATGCACCCTAAGGTTGGACTTTTAGTCAAAGAATAAATACAAAAATTTCTAGATGTCGGTTTCATCCGCGTTGTTGATTGGATCTGAATGGGTATCTAACATCATTCCTGTCATGAAGCCCAATGGTCATGTTCATTTTTGTACTGATTTATGTGATTTAAATAAATCTTACCCTAAGGATAGTTTTCCCCTCCCACATATTGATGCTATTGTCAACTCTACCATAGGATATGACATATTTTACTTTATGGATGGGTTTGTAGGTTATAATCAAATTAATATTAACTCGGCCGATTAAAAGAATACCTCCTTTACCATGCCATGGGGTACTTTATTATATATTGTTATGCCCTTTCTCCTTAATAATGTGGGGGCCACCTATCAACGCGCCATGACCCATATATTTTGTGATTACATCCACAAAATCATTAAGGGTTATGTGGATGATATTATAGATAAATATTTACAATGTTATTCTCACGCACGGGACCTTCGTGTACTTTTCAAAAGATTACATCAATATCGTGTACACCTTAACCCCAAAGAACATGTTTTCAAGGTAACCACTGGTAAACTCCTCGGCTACATCATATCCCATAGGGGCATCGAGCTTGACCCAACCAAAATCAAATCCATTCTTGACATGCCTCCACCAAAAAACCTTCATCGACTACATTCTCTACAAGGCAAGATTTGAGTTATTCAACTTTTTGTTGCATTAATTGGCTGATAAAACATAACCTTTTACGTGTCTCGTGAATAAATTCACCAAGTTCATTTGGGATGAAAAATTCCAGCAAACATTCGATCACATCAAGGCTTATCTACTAAATCCTCCTATCCTCATCCCCCCTGTGGCCAACCGTCCCTTCTTGTTGTATATTTCGGCTGCATTCCATGCCTTAGGCTCCTTATTGGCACAACATTGTGATACCCATTGAGAACAAGCCATCTAATATATTAGCCACACACTTTTCCCTTATGAATGCAACTACATCTACATCTAAAAAAATTTCCTCACTGTCATCTTTGTTGTACACATGTTATGCTATTATCTTCTTAACCATGAAGTTCAACTTATCCCTAAGGCTATCTTCTATCGTGCACCCACATTTTAGGACATTTAGCTTGTTGGGTTATGTTCCTTATTGAATTTAATTTTAAATTCATCCCTCATAAAGACATAAAGGGGAAATTCTTCACTGATCAGCTGGCCCTCTCCCTTCTCATGGATGCTTTTCCTATTTTTGATTCTTTCTGCGATGATTTCACTGCATATACCATTGAATCACATTTATGTACCATGTACTTTGATCATTCTCATTGTCACTCTAGTGTTAGTTATGGCATGGTTTTAATCACCCTGCATGGTGATCCACTTCCCTTTGCATACTGGATAGGGTTCTCCTACACCAATAATATCACCGAATATGAAGATATCATTTTAGGTTTACCTACCACTAAAAAACTTCTCATTCGTAACTTTTGTATCCATGGGGACTCTCAATTAGTCATTACCCAAGTCAATGAAATTTATCACACTAAATAGGAACATATCATCCCATAAAATGCTCTTGTGAAATATCTCTTAGATACCTTTGAATCTTACTCCATTTCCACCATCCCTCAAAAATACAATCGCCATGTCGATGCCATGGCCATCGCAACCTCACTTATCCCCCAAGATATCACCAATGCTCAAGCCACTTTCATTATTACTCACCGAAGACAACCTTCTATCTCCACTGTACCTATTGGCACTTGTTTCGTCACCTGTAGTCACAATACCCACGAATGGTTCACACCTATTTATGACTATCTGTATAAGCAAACTATGTCTGATACTCTATAACCTCATGAAGCCCATCAGTTACGTTATGAAGCCATTCATTATGTTATCGTTGGCTCTAACTTATTGAAAAGATCTTTTGATGGTCGAATTCTTCATTGTCTCCCACTTGCAGATATCCCTACTTCCATATATAATATTCATGATAGTATCTATGGTGGCCATTTTTACAAAAATCCATGGCACAAAAACTCTTACGTAAAGGATATTATTGGCCAATCATGGAGCATGACTTCCTACAATACGCTGAGTGTTGTGAAAAATTTCAGAAACATGGAAACATCCATCATGTACCCACATATGATCTCCGACCCATCACACTCACGTGGCCTTTATCCCTTTGGGTATTTGACTTAATCGGACTCATCAACCTAGAATCTATCGATGGCCACAAATTCATAATTACCACCACAAAATACTTCACCAGGTGGGTTGAAGTAGTACCCTTATGCACTACCACTGGTACCAAAATTTGTAACTTTCTGACCACACACATTATCACATGCTTTAGAGTGCCATCTGGAATTATCACCGATAATGGATCTTATTTCAAAAATAAAGATGTAAACAGTTTTTTTTCTAGGTTTAAAATTAAACAATCATCTTCCATGCCCTAATATCAATAAGGTAACGGTCAAGCAGAAGCTACAAATAAAACTATTGTCAAAATCTTACGTAAGACTATTGACTCCAGTGGCACTGATTGGCATAATCAAATTTTCTATGCATTATGGGCTTACCGTATTAGCATTTTGCACTCCTACTAATGTCACCCCATTCTCCCTAGTTTACGGCGTTGAGGCATTTATTCCATTAGAACTTGAAATAGCAACTCTAAGAATCTCTCTTAAAGGAATCCTTAAAGAAAATAAATATCACAAAAAATCACTTACACGAATTAGAAATGCTAGATTCCCATCATGTCCAAGCCTTGGAAAATCTTCGCGTCTACCAATCTCGTATTTCACAAGCTTACAACCCAAAAAAAGTTCCATAGAGTTCAACATCAGTGACCTCATCTTAAAAGAAAACCATAAAAATACAAAGGTTGAGGCTGCACTCAAAGAAAAATTCAAGTCCAACTGGCTCGGCTCTTATGTCATCACATACAATATCAATGGCAGTGTTTACCACCTTTCCACCCTCCTTGGTAAACCCCTTAAAAAATTTTAATTTCATGCACCTCAAAAAGTACTATACCTAGGCTGATGTGCTACACTTATCACCCTCTATCACACTTTAGTTCCTCAGTCCATACTCAACTGTCGAGGGTTTACTAATCAAAAGTACCTTACCCTAATCATATGACATTCATTCAACATTTCCTTTGTTATTTACATACACCTAAGGTTAAATCATCACTCAGCTTATCACCTTATAGTGGATTACACTTTAGGATAAATCACCACCATCATTCTATCATTTTGTAGTGGCATACACCTTAGGGTACATCACCAGCCTTTACTAGTCACCCTACGTTATTGACATATAATTTAGGCTAAATCATCACGCACTTGGATTATTTCATCTTTTAGTGATATACGCTTAGGTTATAGGGTCCATGCATATATTTTCATATGTCCTATCTCCATCCCCTCATCCTATAGTGATATATGTTAATGGCTAAATCATCACTCATTAATTCAAAAATTCATGGTATACACTTAGGCTATAGGGTCCATACGCATCTTTCTACATGTCGCATTTCATCACCATTATATATATGCACACTCGTCATAGTGTGCTAGAAACAACCTACACTACACAACCATTTTCCAATGACACACTATCATTTACAGTTCATTCTTAAGTGCTGAGGGGGAAAACCAAATGAACCTCACTTTATACATATTCCATCCACTTGGGGCGCACACCGCTTCTACCTTTCCATTTTGTATTCCATTCCATCCATCCACAGATGTACTACATTGTCTTGGTTACGTTTACTCTTGCTTGCTAGTGTTTTTCATGTTCACTTTACTACACATGTTAGCATTCTTTCTTATATTTCATTATCATATTCACATGCGCATTCACCCATTTTGTTTAGTGTGATCACATATACAGGACTTTACAAGCGTCGTGGATGTTTTCCTTATACCCTTTCTATAATGATCACTAGGGACATCCACATTTATTGTATTTAGGTTATATTATTTAATTTTGTACTTAGAATCTTAAACTAATTGGTCTTCAATGCTTTGAAATATTGGTTATCATTCTAACATGCTAACGGGTGTTCCATGTGCAGCACTTGTTTTGCAGGAATACATGTGTCCATGACTACTTGTTTGTCTTTACTTATCTGCTTTGTTGGTTATAGTTTGCATGATTTTCCCTTTGATTATGTGCACACTTGTCTATTGTTTTTGGATGTGATGGCCTTGATGTGTCCCTTACGACATCGTGAGTGATTTACCATGTTTGAAAACTACTTTGTGTGGTCTTCTTGTTTTCTTGCATGTTTACTCTAATGTGCTTGGTAGTTTGTATATTGTCTACGTATTTTACACTTGTCTTATTGCATGCATGTGTTTTTGGACTAACAATTTTTTTGGCTAGCCATCCCCTTTTGTGTGTGCCTTGGTATCTACCAAGTGCTTTCCCTTTTCCCCTTGACAGAACTTAGAGTTATACAGGTCAGAGTGCAATTGGGTCCTCTTTTGGGGTAGCATTCTCCTTTCCAGGGTCATCACATGTGCCCCCAAAGAGGGTGGGAATCATTGAGGTTTTCTTAACACAACGTTTTTACTAACCGGTTCATTACAATGCACTTTTATCCCTTGGCATTATGGGTTTACACACATCGAGTGAGTTTAGACCAGTCTACGAACTCCATACATAATGGCCTTTATAGGACATGGTGTCCTTCAGCAATTTTGCAGAACTGTTACAGGCTCATGGGTTACAGTGGTTGTGCCTCTCTATAGTAACTTTTCCATCCAGTGGCATAGGATCACCCAAAAAACTAGCATGGTACAAAGATCTCTTCACAACTTTTCTGTAGAAGAGGTTAGAGTTGGAGGACACAAAATATTTCCTCCCTACACTTCAGCCAAGGTGGCAGGAGATCGCCCAAAAAACTCGTGACAGTACAAGATATCCTTCTACACCCTTTTTCTTGACATGATCAGGTGCACATGTTCCATTTACATTTTTTTCTAGAATATTTTACATTTACGTATTTTACAATTTACATGTGTATTTTACACAACATTTTTACATACATACATATTTGACTACTTGATCATTTTCTCCTTGTAGGTTTGTCATATGAGAAACAAGCAGTCAAATTGGGGGCAACAACAATGACAACAACAACAACTATGACAACAACAATGATAACAATAACTAAAATGACAACTCACAGCTACAAGCACATGCCTTTACTAACCATGTAGGTACACTACAACACAATAACTACACGTGTTTACCCTAGGTTCACTCTTCTCACTTTTTATGAGAAATTTTCATCTTTAGAATCCACGCTCCACATTTTTATTTTTTTTCATTCCACGCTTGAGTCTAGTCCATTGGCACATCTTCTTATATACTCTACATTGATATTAGGTACACATCTCTATCTACTTTATGTTACCGACCTTTCTGCTCACCAACATAAAGTGGGGGAAAAATGTAGACACAAAATTATGCACATTAGACAATATTTAGCTCCGTCTTATACTACGATTTAGAAGGTTCTCAAGTGTACAAAGTACTAATTAATCCCACCTTTTGGTCCATATTTTTTATTTTTTATTATTTCATCTTTCCCGTGTCATTTCCAACACTTATTACCCCATTTTCTGACTTCCCCACAGTTTCTAGCCCTAAATCAAGGCATCCCAAGTTGTACTTTGGTTGCACCTTGAGGCACCATGGTCCCACCTTAAGGCACCTTGGTCTGTGCAAATCCTATTTCACTCATTTTTGGGTCATGTCTAGTTGTTGTTCATCCTTATCCTTTTCCCAGTCGATTTGTCGGGATTAACTACAAAATCAAGCTTGAGAGCCCTATAAATATATAATTATAAGACCATAATGAGGGTCATAGGTCATTGCATCTTAACACTACTATCACTCCATCTATGGTTGAAGCCATTACATCACTTGCATCCACATAGTGCCATGCATCAAGGATAGGATATCTACATCACACACACTTCACAAGGGGAGGGATTCTATTCTATTCCATGCACACATGCTATTTACATTTTATATAGTTACTATTGCTCACTACTTCACAAAGTGTGAATAACACAAGATCGCCTAGGGCACGACATGCACACACTCACCAAAACTACATCTAGGTCCAAAATGTAGTGCATCGCTCAGTGATAAGTACACTAGTTTGGTGAATGAGGTCAGTCTGACCCATTCATACGCATCTTTTATTTTTCTAGGGTTTGATACTTCTCTTTGCATTGCAGGTCATTTTTCAGTTCATCCGACATATCCAGCGCAACAGATAGGGAAGCACTCAGAACCTTCTTATGACCATACCAGTTGCAGGTTTTGAGCATTTCTAGTGTTTCAGGGATGCCCAGATTATAGACCAGGGTGCCCTGGGGCACCCCAGTACACTCCCAGGCACCCTATGTGAGTTCACTCTAGATCCTGGATATCTTCCCTTGCAAGTCCCTGAGTGTTCGTATGCACTTACTTAGATTATTTTCTGGATCTGTGACACTGTGTGAAATCATACAGATATCAGCTGAGCCATCTTTTCCCTACTCTTTACTTATCCATAGGGTTTCATTTCAATTAAATAATTAATTTACATTATTTCCATATTGTTTAGTTCATTTACAACGTTTTTTTCCTCCTAATTAGATTAACATTAATAAACGCTAGGTACTTCCTATCCATTCTTCTTTATTTTAGTTAATCAGAGTGGATCAAAGATGAAACTCTCTCATAGTGCAGGGTTGAAGAGATTCAGATAACAAAGGCAAATATTGGCAGAGTAAAGTAATGCTAATGGTAGAGAAAAGAGTTTAGTGCGTAACATATGGTTTGAATATTAGGTATTATTAAGTCAATTTGAGCTCACGTGGAGGAAAGACTTAGTGTGGTTAAAATTTAGTTTTCATGAACAAATCATAGAGATAGGAATGTGTTTCCCCCATTTGGAATTGCATGGAGTAAGACTAGGGAATATTTTTTGAGAGATATGGGGATAAAATGATAAGACTTGACTCCAGATTTTAGGAGCAAGAAATTATATAAAAATTACCTGCATCATATTCAATAGAAATTTCTCCATTCTATTTACTTTAGGTTTCTATCTTCTAGTAGTTTTCATTTCTTGTGTTGATTTCAATTAATTATTGCTTAATTTATTTATGTAAATCTAGAGATTTAACATCATCTACGTATCAGAGTAAGGATAGGAAGATTTATGAGAGTGATTGTAGGAAAAAACCACAGTCTCAAGAATGTAGATCAAAGAAGTTTACGAAGCTTTCGTTCTCCATTTTCTGGATTTTGATGTTAAAACAAATGCTGGTAATTGGTGTTTTTTATCAAAAACCCAAGATTCATAATTTTTTGAATTTTTATTGGGTTTATTTATTTGTATTATGGAAAAACTTATGTAAAAATATTACAGAAACCCATTTTCGTATTTTAATAGTAATATCATGGAAACAATTTTGACGTTTCTAATTATTCTGTAAAAAAATAGTGAGTGATTTCGAGCAATAAAACTCTGATATGCTTTATTACTTTAGTTAAATATAAATCTGATAATATTATAAGGATACATTATTGGTTTAACATGACACCCAATAGAATATGTAAAATGATCCTCAAGACAAATTCTGGATAAGTTAGCATCATCACGATGGTATGGAGGCAATAGGAGGATGGAGGAAAAATAAGCATTTTTTGTTAGTCACCAACAAAGAGATTGCTTCATTGTATTGGTGAAATTTATTTTACTCTATTTATTTGTTTGTTTACTTTCATGTTGCGTGATCAAAAAAATAAGAATAATCCAAAATTTCCATTATTTATCGTTGAATAAATTTTCCTATATTTTGACTCTTTAGTAAAATGTGTGATGGAAAAAATGTACACTGTTATGGAGTGGTTGGTAGGCTCCACTAGAAAACCAATTTAATATTCTGAATGTCTGGAGTTAATCCATACAAATTGGAAATGGTTCCACTCATTATAAACTTGTTTGAGTTGATGGTACTCTTTGAAAACATTCATTCAGATTGTAGAACATGAGCAAGTTACTAGATAGAACTTTCACCCATGTTCACACTAAGGGGGTGACACACTGTTACCGAAATTAGTGTTCATAGTGTGACACATATGGTTTGAATATTTGGTAGTAATATTTTTAATATTTTATAATATGTGATGTTGTGCACAATTAGGATTGTCATGCACAAACTCATAGCGATAGGAATGTGTGAGAATATCTTGGGATTGGGAGTAAGACTAGGGAATAAAGGAGAGATATGGGGATAAAATGATAAGACTTGACTCCATGATTTTAGGAAAACAAATTGTATAAAATGCCCTCTCATATTCAATATAAATTACTCCATTCTATTTACAAGAAGTTTCTATCTTCTCCATAGTTTTTCATTTCATATGTTGATTTTAATTAAAAATTGCTTAATTTATTTATGTAAATCTAGAGATTTACATCAGCTAACAAGATGGAATTTCATCCTAGCTAGGTTGTTCCAAGCCCATGAAAAGACATCTCTCATAGTGTCACAAGGTTAATTAGGGGAAGTAGAAAAAAGCTTTTGCAACGCAATACATAATATATTGCAAACAAATTTTAATGGATAAATAATAACCAATGCATCAGAACCCACCATAATCAGAAGTTATGGTGAATAGTGTCCTACATAGGAAAATAATACCACATAATACCTTTAAGTGCAGGAAAGTACAATATGTATCAAAAAAACAAAGTGTGTATCATATGCATAGTCTTAGACAGTGCTACCATGAAATAACCAAGATACTACCATTAGTATTTCCATGTACCATTGAAACATTCATAGGAACGAAAAATGTAGCCAGTGAGAGTGAATCAGGGAAATATGCTCGCAAGAGAGTATGAAGTGCCACTAGTAAAAGAGATACAGCGCCAAAGATCAGTGCAATTGTAGAAAAGGCTATAAGATACATTTTAACTTCACCTCACAAATACCAATGAAGTACAAATACATATAGTTACTAGACACCAATCCCAAAGTAAACATTTGTAAATCATATTAAGTCACACAGAGATACGTAACAGTGATAGAATATTTATCAGAGTAAATAACCAAGATCAAGAGATGTGATGAAGTTGGTTGCAAGATCAAAGAATATCCATAGGTCAAAGAGTTCTTCAATAGCGAATAAATGAGATGAGGTTCAGTAAGCTTCCCAAGCAAATTCTAAAAACAATAGAAAAGGGTGTTTCATCAAGTAATGTGTTGTGTGAAATAGATCTCTAAGATCCCATGTCTTCAGTGAAGCATGTTGCACTCTTGAAGATGTAGTAAAGATGAGATTCATCCAGCTCATACAATTTCCACACCTATAAAGTAGTGAAATTGAATGAAAGATGGAAAAGTTCACCAATTAGTGATTTAACCTAAAATGACTAAATACATGATGTATTTGATTATATTCTAATGCATATGTGCATAAAACAATAGAATATGAAGTAAAGTACATGAATTACGCAAGGCAAGCTAAGCAAGATTAGTGATTGAAACCCTAAGTGCAATGAAGGAGGTAGAAAGCACTTAGTTGATTCACAAGTGTGTTCCTAGATGTGACCAAGTGGAAGACTAACAAAACTATAATGTAGGAGAGTCAAGGTTGAAGCACCAGAAAAATGTGTGAAGTGCACTAAATATGTGATCTTCCAGATACTAGGGTGCCTGGAGTATTGTGGACATGAATAGCCCTAGGATCTGTTCCTAGGAGCTAGGGTCTATGAAAGGTGTAGAAAACCTCTGTTATAGGGTCACTAAGAGATGATATAAAACCTTTGTCTCTATATGATAAAGTTGTCACTGAATCTTTATATGCTCATTGGAAACCTACAATGATGTATAGATGTATATTGAAAACCTCAAATAGATATCAAATTCTAAAAGAAAGATGAAGAATGAGGAGATCTTATTGCCCCCCAGTTGTCACAATAGTGATCTTATGACTAAGTGTTGTACTATATATCAGACCCAATATAGTTATGTGTGTTTGTGTAGAATTGTGCCCTAGGTGGTTGTTATGCATACCACACTTCAAATATAGTGAGCAACATAAGCTAGACGGAAAATGTGATATATGTGTGCATGGAAAATGAACTTCCCCTCTTACGTGTGTATGCAGAATAACTAGCCCTTGTCCCTTGGATGGTGCTAGATGGATGTATAATATGCTGCTTAGGTGCTTGTGAAATAGTGTAACAAGTAAGTGTCGATATTAGATTCTTTGAGCTTGGAACCATAATTTGATTCAAAATATGTGTAACATATATAATGCTAGGATGCTCATCAGTAATAATGAAAATTAGTAACTGAAATTTGTGAATATTCTAAGCAATAAAGTAGTATGAACTAGCCCCTATGATCATAGTAAAAAATTTAGAAAGAGGGGAACAGATGGCTGCCATGAATGTAACATGATAAGGTGTAGCCATAGGAAATTAATCATGTATAGGATCAAAGAAAGTGCAAGGATTAGGAATCCATGTAAAACTAACATACAATGTTCTAACATGTAACCAAGGTGCAGAGAGAGATGTAAAATTGGAATCACTAAGCAAGATCAATATAGTGTATGATCAAGTATATGGGTTTCAATATCGTGTAAATCAACAACACTAGGGTATCAAGAGGAGAAGGATGTGCAATGTAGGTGATTTCATTAGCCTGAGAAAAGGAATATAAGAGTAATGCATGGGTTTCAATAGATAGTGTAAATCAACAACACTTGAGTGAATCCCAAGTGGAGAAGGATGTGCAATGTAGGTGATTTCATTAGCCTGAGGTGTAAGGAATATAACAAGGAGTACAAACATATGTGAAATCTACTATAGACAATATTAAGATAAGAAGATGTAGTATGGGAATTATGTGTTATGACATGGGTATGCATAATATGTAAGAAAGGATAGCCTAGATTTATATGCTATTACAGAGTAACTACTATACCAAAATGATTTATAAATGCTAATATATAGTATGACACAAGAAAACTAGCATTTAAATGTCAAAACCCTAAATAAGAGGGGGAGATAATAAAACTTAGCTGATATCTATGTAATTTGGAAGTGATCTAGGAAGGAAAAAGTATTGAATAGAGTGGGAAGAGTGTCGTAAATACTCTTTATTGAAATTTTGGAGTTCAGGAATAATGCTGGAGAGCATCAACCCACATCTAGATAGGTGCACTTGGGTGCTGGGTAACAAGAACTAGGCACCTGTGACTATATCAATGCTCTATAGTTTTTGTTGTGTCGCAAGGGATTTTTAGTTCTTACCCTGCTGTGTCTCTTTATAATACTCCTTAATTATAGGTGTTATTGTCTGTGTAACGCTAGGAGGGTTTTTAGTTCTTACCTGGCATACAAATTTGTAACAACTACGTTCAAACGTTCAAATGATAAATGTAACCTACAAGAAATAATCTCACCTACACATACCCACAAACCACATCAAACCTAAAAAATCAAAATGTTGAGTGGGGAGTCATAATGACCCAATCGGTCACCCCAAGAGTGAACTTATGACCAATCACTGCACTACATCTCATACTTTATGTAGTTCTTGTGTGTGTGTGATGTGTGTAGCAATGATTCCCTAGGATGCCCATGTGCAAGTTGTACAAGATAGTGGGCTAGGTTTTCCTCAATGATACAAATGTGTCAATGAAATAGAATAAAATTCCCCTTCCTATGTTGTGTATGCAAAGAATTTAACCCTTTTGCCTTGAATTAATGCTAGAAGTATTCCTTTCGACTATTTTTATGCCTTTTGAATGCAAGCTTAGGTGATAATAGTAATTCTTAGTCATTGTGAAAACATAAATATATATTTATATTATTCTCTTGGAATTTCGTAATTGACATCTTTGAAAAATATTCCCAAACAAACATAAATATAAAATTATTCTCTGAGCTTTAGAATTTTGTAATTGACATCTGGGAGCCCCAGGAAGAGTTATAGGTAAAAAAGATATCACTGGACATATAATTCAAATAGTGAGTAAGGTAAGAAAGGGTTAGGGGAACCTAGAAGGGATAGGAGTGCTTGGGCATTGTTTTCCTTGCTTGGCACTAGTGTTTAAATCCATAAAATATAAACAATTTAAGTTATGACTAGGTTATAGAGGGTGAAAGACTAAAGAGAGAGAAGGAGATAAAGAAAAGATGCCAAAGATAGTTTTCAACCACTAATTTTGTTTCTTAGGAATCATGTAAAATGCTACCATGCTTTTAGGACCTAGAAATTTACCCAAGTGTGTGATTTTGTTTCTACAATATGAAACTCAGATGATCTTTTTATTCAAATACTCTCTTATAAAATTGTTTACAATATCTATGATTTTCATAGTATCCTCTTTTCAATCTTAGCATGGGAATGATTACAATGTTTTATTTTTGCACACACCATACAACACAAACAAATGAAAAGGAGAGGTCACCAAGTCACTATGCGGCCCCCCCTAGTGGTTGATGAAGGCTAGTGGTTGATGAAAGGTCGTTGAATGACCTATAGCCTTTGATGTCTCTATACCCTAGTGTGACGTAAAGTGCTTACTCAGTGGATTGGAACTTGAAGGTCAATTATTACCAAATTGTGTTTATTTATATAACTCCCCCCCACCACAATTTGAAATAACTTAAATGTCAATTTCTATCAAAAATGCATCTAGTTTATGAAGAATTTATTTAAACTATTAGAATTTTATCAGACATACATGTGATGACACAATTCTTGTACAATGATACATTTGATGAAACTATTAAAAAAATAACAATCACGGTGAGCTAAAAGTAATTGACTAATACTTTTTAATACATTTTTTGAATTTCTATAATGACACTTTATTTTGAATAGCTACCGATGACTAGATTTTAAATATCTCCCTTTTTTATATTTAAAATAGTTTAAACCTATAATTATGGGTTTAATAGGAAAAAAATAATCATTCTAAATATTTTATAATTCTCTATATGATTAAATATCCATATCCTTCACAATATATTGGTCATTCTTTCCACAACTCATTTTTGAGAGGTATACCTTGTTGTCTTGAGAAAGAAGGAGAAATTAAAGGGGGTTAAATAAATAAATTGAACATTTATACCCATCCCATTTTCTTTAGAAGGATCTTTAGATTTAAAATAATATATGGGCTTATCAAAATTGACATCCTAGAGCTCTGGAAACATCATTTTCAAGGCCTCTCTCAAGGTATGCTTTCGCAATTGGAAATTTTCACCTCCTGAAGCATGGCACATTTTTCTATCCCATCCATTCCATCCCCTTGGGACGGTTGGGACAAAATTTTCACCCAGCCCTAATTATTCCCTTTGGTCCATCATACAATCTTGGTGAAGCTCTGTGATGCATATTTACCCCTTTTCACCTCATTCTAACCCATCTTGTTGACCAATGCAACATTGCCACTTGTCAATCTAAGGGTGAGGGTACTTCGATGATTTATCTTGCTGTCAAAGATTCAAGAATAAATTAATGGGTACCATGATGAAAAAACTAAAGGTAATTTATGTACCTCTTCACTTCCCACGGTTTTAGTTGATAGAATTGCATGAAAATTGGAGGAAATGATCTGTGAAACATCTAGTTTCGATGTGAACTAGTTTTCGTGCCTTGAAGTCCCTATTTTTTAGGGATATAGAGGATTATTTTTTTCATCAAAATTCTACCTTCAATGAAAAAATACTCAAATTATTGAAGATCCAACATGTGAAATTATCTGAAATTTCGAGGGAAGGGTCTTCAAAATATCTACTTTCATATAAACTAGTTTTCGAGAAATGAAGTTTCCAATTTCTTGATATATATAGGACTGGTTTTTTTTATCATTATTCTACCCTTAATAAAAATTCCATTTCTTTTATTGCTTAGATGAAGGAATCATCAAAAATTTGTAGTGTCAAATCCTAGAATAAAACCTAGAACTACAAGAACTCTTTCATTGCAATCTAACACCCCACAGTGCACTTACTAATAATTAAACGTGTCCATGGTGATGCATGGCTAAAAATAGTAAGAGGATCATCATGAGAAGTGCATGTGGTCATCTTGAGCTCATATCAAGGAATATTTCAGTAGTTTTTCTAAACACTCATTCAGTAGCCCAAGGTATTTGTGTATCATGTAAAAGGAGGAGATTGTGATCTTCATCACCAAATTCTTCATCAGAAGGAGCTTCTTCAATAATGTCAATCAATACCCCTCCCTTATTCTCTTCTCTCCCTTTTTTATAAATCTTCATTGTACACAATCATTATATTTTTTCCTATTCACCTAAGTGATAATATTTGTAATTTGTCTAAGTATTCTCTTAAAATTATAAGAGGGATACTAAATTTTTCTCCTGTAGGGGAAATTGAAAGGTCACACGTTGAATAGTAAATGAAGAGTCATGTGGGGGAGTTGAAAGGTCAATTTACAGGGCTATATATTAGGATGGCTTCTCTATTATAAAGGATCATAGATTTTGAAGATTTATAGTTAGTAGTAATTGTGAATTATTGTTTGGATGTTAAAATATATATCACCAACACAAGGAATAAAATCTACATTCTTCCATTTCTTTGTTCATGTTCCTCTACTCCCTTTTTTTGTAACTTTGTAAGTATGGTGATGAATAAGGAACTTAGTGTCCTTGATAAATGAACCTAAAGAATTGTGTGTGTCTAGTTTATTTGTCTTGGTAGTTGTATTATTTTTTTCCTCCAATTGAATGTTGAATTACTCTAGTTATCATGTGTGAAATCTACTATTACAATAATCTTGCCTCTTAATTTCTCTCGTTTATCCCTCATCGCTGAAAATTCCACCCTTGTACCACTATACAAGCATTATTCCATAGGTTCAGTGAAGGGTTCATATGTGATCCCCAACCTATTTGGCCAACCTAAAAAATTATATATAATTAGGATAGTTTCACATTCAATAATTATAGCCTCCCCATACACAAGAAGGAAGGTCATAGCCTCATGATCATTAGTGGAAACACCTAGCTTTTTATATGACAAATTATTTCACCAATAGTTTTTGGTGACTCTATTGGGGAAAAATTTTCCCTTATGCACACATAAAGATCCTTATAAAATACAAAAAAGAAAAAAAGAAAAAAAATACTTGAAGTATCAAAAATCTTGCAAACCTCTTGAGAAAACTTGGCTGAAAAAAGATATACAAATTGAGTAAGTTTAGAGTAATCATTGACCCTACTTTCAAAGCTTTGTAAAATCAGTAAAAACAAATCAGAAATTCTGTCCAAACTCATATTGGTGATCCTACTTAAAATCCTCTTGATTCTCCTATATTACACCCAACATTGAACATAGAATTTATAGATCTTGACAAAAACTTTTAGGAAGAAGTAAAAGCAGAAGATGAAGTAAGGATGGTAGAAAAAAGAGAGGCATCCATTAATTATATCATGGGGAAAAAACAGAGGTCCACTCTCCCTTCCTCTACCTATCTATGTATTACCAAGGGGATATCATAAGAGTTTTCCTAAATTTAGAGGTAATGGTACGTAGCTCGTAGAGGAACATGTAGCAGCATTCATCACAACATGTGGTGTATTGAGAATAGAACATGAAGATGTGTCGGTGAGATTGTTTGTAGAATCTCTACAAGAAAAAATAGTGAAATTTTTATACCTCCAACCATCTAAATTCATCACTAGTTGGGAAGATATAAAAAAAAAGCTTTAAAGAAAGGTTTAAATCTATTGAATATTGGAAAGACCTCATAGTGCATCCGGTTCAAGTGAAAAAGGAGCCCAATGAAACTATAAGAGACTTTGTATCTCATTATAATATGTTTCTCAAGAGGATACCCTCTGAATTTATGCCCTCTGATGATAATGTGAAAATATTCTTTATCAACAACTAATTACCTGATGTAGGATTCAACCTCTGAAGATATTTTCCTAGGAATCTTGCACAAGCTCAAGAAAATTCAATCGAAGTATAATATTACCTCATCCTATCAAGAAATATCGAGAACCATTCAATGAAGGATAAGGTCCAAAATCTAAAATATATGATAATTGATCCAATGTTATGGAAGTTGGAAAATGAATTGACAATGTTAAAAAGGGAAGTTGCTCAATGAACACCTCATCCATACCAGAACAGGAACCAGGTTGGAGGAGCACCCCAAAGGCTTTCCTTTGAGGATCGAATGGTCAATGCAATATGTGAGAGTAATGAAGATGAAGAAGAATAAAATTTTGAATCATAAGTTGAAAATGAAGGAGAAGGAGAATGTTCTCGGATCATTATTTGTGAATACACACTTGATGATGAAGAACCCACAATTAGTTAATCATATGTGGTGTTCACTCGATTTAACTTTATCACAAAAGGATAAATAAGGATCTTATTCTACTTCCCAAGATAGTAAATTTAATCCTCAAATGGTGGCTTCAAGAAAATAATGAAATGAGCATCATCGAAGGTTGTTTCTATAGGTTCATCTGAGAAGGAGCATGAGGCTACTTCAATACAGAATCCTTCTACCTCTTTAAGTAAGCCTCCTCTAACTTCTCTTGAAAAATAAATTTCTAAAAATCCTAAGAGAATCCATGTTAAATATGTCATAACCCCTCATGTTCTTACTACCTCTTCATCCTTTTATATAATTTACCATTTAAAAAGTTGAAAGTATGAATTTACAAATTTGAGTACTTGAGAACTCATCCCAAGAAACTTGAGAAAATTTTTAAGTGTACTAAAGAAAGTAGCTATGTTTTATGTCCTAAAGATGCCATCACCAAATAACCACCTCGTGTATCTCAACCTACTCCATCTGTGAACTGTCTCACTTCCACACCCTCTACACCTAGGAAGTTAGAACCTTTCGAGATAGCCTTGTTAGTCAATGGGTAGAAGCTAAACAATTCCATCATTGACTCTGATGCTTTAGAAAATGTCATACCTATAAAAGTTAATAAAGATCTCGGCCTCTCCCTTATCCCTACCTCAAGCCATTACCTTTTTATGAAAATGAAAAAATTTCCCCTTATGGTTCAAATCATGGATGTTGAGGTAGCATTGGAAGATTTCCGTGATAATAAAATCACAATGATAATCCTTATAGCAGACACACCCACCTTATATGGTATGTTTTTGGGCCAAATTTTTTATCAAGATGTTGGTGGAGATATGCAACGGGATTGGTTGAATGCCACCATCCTGTTCAATGGTGAAGCAAAGGAACTTCTTCTCATCAGGAATATGAAGTATATTATTGAAAGGATAGATGACCCAATGTCATACATCCCAAGCAAAAATTCTAAATCTTACAAATTTTCATGACCGTCAAGGATGATCTTGATCTATCCATGTTGGTAGAGAAATTCCCAAGCATCAAAAAGCCATTTAAAGAGCATAATTATGAGTTGATGAAATCATATTTTGAAAAGGTGTACTTCTTATGGGATGAGATTATAAAAAATTTTTTTCCACTAGATGCTAATGATGGTGATGAGAGCCCTGACTTGCAAAAAATGAATACTTAAGTAAAGAGAAATTTGGATCAAGAAGAAGGAATGATGCTCAAAAATTTCTTGATAGGTAACTTCAATATTTCCAATCATGTTCTTGAGGTTCAGTATGATTTACCATGTGATGAGCATGTGTAGATACTAAATCATGCGCTTTAGGTACATTTATAGGTCCTAATCACATGATTGCATTCATATGATTCCTAAGAAATAAAAGTATTAATTGACCACTATCTTTGGCCTCTTTGTTTTATTTCATGTTATATATATGACCTTACACACCCTATTATTGAGTTTGACTTTCTATACTTCACTTTTTCTGAGTCTAGACACCAACACCGAGCCATGATGGCAGCGCCTAGGTACCCTCTTCCACTCTAGGTTCCCCTGACCTATTTGTATCTTACTCACCTCTTTTGGGCCTCTTCTAGCTATTGAGAATATTTATCTCTTATGGGTCATCCTCTTAGTGGTTAATTATAAAATTCAAACAAGGGAATCATATAAATACAATGTTATATGATCAAATTAAAGGACCAATCTCTAAACATCTATTATAATCACCTAAGGTCACATATAAAGGCATTCTAAGAGCATCAAATCATCCACCTAGCTTTATTCAAGGGACAAGGGAATACTAAATATTCATACATGCATAGGAGGGGGAGTATATTTATTTCATCCACACATCTATCTACATTGCTACATCTATCTATTTCTCATTATCAAGTGTATCCTGCATAAGAGCTTCCTAGGGAACAATTCCAAATACATGCATGCATAACAACATGGATTTTTAAATATAATTCAGGGATTGGGTCGTAACTTCACTCAATCGGGTGACTTCCAGGGTCAGTTTGACTCCCCATTTTCATATTTTTCTTTTTAGGATTTGATTTGTTTTGGGTTTTAATAGGATATATCTTTCATTTCAGGTTATAGGAAACATCTACGGATATCCAATGACATATAGGTGATCAACAACAAGGGTTAGCAATAATCTCACGACACTACGAAATTCAGATTCTAAACTTTTACACAATTTCTAGCACCTAGCAAGGTTCCTTGACACCTGGGTTCCCTAGTACTAGTCCAACATCCCGGTCCAACCTATTTCAACACTTCTATAATTTTATGGGTTCATTTATGACATTTTGCATCCATGTTACATTAGTTTTCTATCTCTGAACTCTCAGAGATTTATTGAAAAATAACTAAATATTCTCTTCTCTCTCTTCCAATTAGGGTTTTAATCTTACTTTTTGTATTTCGTGTGTCATAATTTGTGTTTTATTACTATATTATTTCATGTGACTCTTAAATATCCTCTAGGGTTTGGTAAATTAAATATTTTTTAAATCATTTGGTGAACCCACCTCATTCGAAAACTCTTAAATCCTCATCTTCATTCTCTCATGGCTCGTAAGATTCCTCAAATTTCTTTGTATTTTTTACTTCAAATACATCCCAATTGTGAGGTTGTTTTGAAAAATCCCTAAACACCATGTATATACCTAGAGGCATGCCACTCACTCAAGTGAGTGTTATTTTTCGATTATCTATCCAATGACCCTAACCTTCTTGATACCCCATCCAATCAACCCATCTGAGAGTCAATTCAGGCTTTGTATTCTTATTTCAAGACAAAATTCACGTTATGGAATCCACGATTACATCTCTTAAATCTGAAATCCAACATCTGAAGGATGCTTCTCAAGCTCATGCTAGCTCTTCTAATACATCTCATCCCACCTCTATGTATTCTACATGTGCTCATATCATTGAACCTCAACTCTTACCATTAACAGAGCCTTTCATGTTTAATTGCAATGTTAAGAAACATGATATTCTTACTAATATCCTTAGTTATTAATTGATTGTTTTTCCATCTACTCATTTATATCCTCCTTATCGTCTTGCAAAATATTAAGGTCGTCTATATTACAATTATCATTGAATGAAAGGACATAATGACAATTATTGTTATGCTTTAAAAAAGAATCAAGAATATTGAGTGTCAAGGATTTATCTCATTTGTTGCAAAACACTCTATTCCATACCCATCTATAAATGTTACATCTAAATGGGCTCCTAAATCTGCTCATTTTATGTCTAATGAGCATCATACCATCACTTCTAGTGCTCCTTTGGGAATTCAAGCGTTGCATATTCAACCCATTAAAACTATGCAACCTCCTCTAAATATCAATACAACACCTTCTCCTCTCCATTATTTTACGATGTTACTAATTACAAATGAGAAACCACTCACTAAGAAATAAAAAAAATCTAGTCACCATCTTTCAACTTCCACAATGCAAAGTCCCTCTACAATCCTCACTTCATTATCCAATAACAATTGCAAAAAAAAAATCCTTATATTGATCCCCTTAACACCATCAATTATATATCCATCTCCTACACACTCGCAGGGTGCATCAAACTTGTTCTTCTCCCATTCTAGCATCACCAAGTTGCTATCATTTTATACTATTACACTTTGTGCTTCATATTTCACATTTTTGAGCAATCTTACATAACTTGATACACTATTGTATCGTCACCACCATATGATGCACTCTAGTTCTATTGTTCATACTCAACTGCTGAGGGTCTAAATTTGAATTCAACCTCACGTCCTTCTATATTTTATGCTCTACATTTCACGATCAATATTTCTAATCATACACATTGTTCAAACCATTTCTTGATGAGGCACTCTTGTTCTATGGTTCATTCTTGATTGTTGAGGGGTCATTTATAAATGAACCCCATATCACCCATGCATACATTCCACTCAAGGGGACATCCTGCCCCTATTCCATTAATATATATCATTCTACTTCAATGAAAATATACTGCATCTGTTGGTTGCACATTGTTCTTGTTTACTTTTACTCACATGTACACTTTACTTAATATGCTAGACAAATAATTTTTGTCATTATATTTTATATATGCATATGCACGTTCACTTTTTCTTGAGTTGTGAATGTATCCTCCTTCACTGATATTTACACATAGTATGTATGTTTGAGATTGTACCTCTTACAAGGCCCATTGCGGCTCCCGGGGGAATCTACATTCATACACACTATAGGTGTTATTGTTCTATTACATGCTACTTTCCATTTATACTAGAACACTACTATGTATCGATCTATACACGCTCTTGACATACTTTATATCTTTCTAACATGTTAATGGGTTCTTCATGTGTAGAATTTACTTTGTAATAACTATTTTCCACCATGGTTGTCTGATTTACTTTGCTTTCTATTGTCTTCTATTGATTTCCATGGTATGCCATTTTTGCTATTTTTTCCCTTTTTCTTGTATGCACTCTGTATAATTTTGTCAACTTCAGCCCTAATTGTCTTGCAACATTGTGAGCGATGTCCCATATTTATAAACCACTTTTCACGGTTTACATTTTTTTCTTGCTTGATAGCTTACACATTGTCTTCTATATGGGTATTTTTCTTGTTTGCACTAACAGGTTGTAGCCATAGTATGCTTGTACCTTGGTTTCTACCATGCACATTCCATTTTATATATTGGTATCAGATTAGATCATTATAGTTTTTTGTCCTCTTTTTAGACCACATTCTCCTAGTGACATCGCATGCACCGTAAATGAGGGGGGAATCCATCGAGTGAATTTGTCACCCCACAGGGATAGAGCATAGAAACAATCACATTACGACCCAAATTTTGACTTGGGTCCTCTGTTTAGCATAGAAACTAGTGCCCAAATATAGACATGGGTGCCTATGACCTTTCTTAGGTACCTATGACTAGGAGACAGTTAGATAATGTTTCTCCAATCAACATAGTTGTTAATAGTTAAAGATCATATTTTACAATAAAATTACAATCCTCCAGGAATCAGAATGCATTTTATTTCCTTTTTTAATTTTCCTTAGAAAAAAATTGATCAAACTTGGACAAGACAGGATCACACCATCAGCAATGGTGTATAAATATTGGGAAACAGTCAAATGACAGAGAATAACACTAGACCTTTCTCCCTAAACTATTTTTCTGTCACGTGAGATTTCCCCAAAAACTTGCACTTGGCGTGAGATCACCCAAAAACTCACTCTTCATCATCGTTTCAATACATTTTCTATCCTTTTTACTCATCATGGATCAGATGCATAATTTCCTTTTTGCATACTTTTTATATATTTCATACATTTGGATTGAAATTTTTCTATACACGTATTTTATTACTTCTTTGCTTGTATTTTTCAACTTTATCCTTAATACATAATAAGAAGCATCCCTTCAATCAAGTACAACATGACACATCACATACACTTCACCCCTAGGGTCACTTCCACTTCCTCTACGTTATCTTCCACGCTTCATTTCATTTCACTTCATGCTTTTTTGTGTCACCTCGACACGTTTTTCCATTGATCTGTATGGTTATAAGGTACACAACTCTTATCTACACAATATTATCAAGAATTCACTCAATAATATAAAATGGGGGAAAATATAGACACTAAATCATGTACTTTGGGTACATTTCTAGGTCCTAATCACATACTTGCATTCATATAATTCATAAGCAAGATAAGTATTAATTGACCACTATCTTTGGCCTCTTTGTTAGGTTGTGGAGCCTGTTTTCAAGTGAGAAAGTGTTGAAGACTGCACACTAAGAGTATTATACACTTTCCACAGTTGTCTGTCAGGGATTGGGGCCGGGGTGGGACCCCGAACGGGGGTCCAGGGGGCGGAAGCCCCGGTAAAAGGGGTTTGAGGGTGCAGCCCCCGAGATTTTTTTTTGGCCTTAAAACGTGTCTGATATATCGGGAAACATGCTTTTCTCATATGGATGGGATTTTGACATATAGGTTAATGGGACGGTTTTGGCCCATGGTTTTAATACCCATGGTTTTGTAAAACTACTTAAGTTTTTGTCTATTTATATGGTTTTGTGCATATGGTAGGTAACATACAAAACATTGCAAATGTGTTTTGAATTCGGGTGTGAATTCTGTAGATTTTGTTGAGCATAGCTCCAAACAGATCTGGGTATTGTATTGAGAGAGTGGTGGCTTGTAATAAAATCTGAGCAAGTTATTCTTGGTGGACAGCCCAAATTGGGTGAACCACATTAAATAATGTCTCTTTGTGTTGTGTTATTTTATTCTACAATTTTATTTGAGATCTATAATATTTTCTGCATATTAGTTTCTACTGTTGCGATTCTGTGAGGGATTTTTCTGCACATTTTATCCCTTATTTCCTAACACTCTTTTCTTTTTTTCTTGTTCTATCTCTAACCTCACACACCCTACTTCTCAGTCTAACTTTTGATACTTCACCTTTTTTTAGTTTGGATGTCAGTTCCTAGCTAGGTCTCCAGCACCCAGATGCCCTCATCCCCTCTGGGCACCCCCAGACCTATTAATATCTTACTCATCTCTTTTGGGCATCTTATTATTGTTGGGCATATTTATTTCTTATGGGTCAGAATTTTAGTGGTTAATTATGAAATTAAAATAAGGGAATCATATAAATACAATGTTATGTGATTAAATTAAAGGAACAAGCTCTAAGAATCTATTATCATCACCTAAGGTTGCATCTAAAGGCATTTTAAGAGCATCAAGGCATACATCTAGCTTCATTTAAAGGATAAGGGATTGTTAAATCTACATACACTCATAGGAGTGGTAGTTTCTTAATTCCATACACACATCTATATACATCACTACATCTAGGTATCACTCACTATCAAGTACATCTTACACAAGAGATTCCTAGGGAACAATTCTAGACACATGCACATAGAACTATATGGAGTCAGAAATTTAGTGCAGTGCTCGGTTCATAAGTTCACTCAATAGGGTGACCATCAAGGTGAGTTCTTCACCCTATTTGCATCTTTTTATTTTTATGATTTGATTTTTTTGGGGTTTTGTATGATATATCTTTCATTGCAAGTTACAGGAGACATCTACAGACATCCAATGACATACAAGTGATAAAAAATGAGGGTTAGAGACAACCTCATGACACTACAAAATTAAAATTCTGATCTTTTACGTATTTTCTGGTACCTATCAAGGGTACCTAACATCTAGGCAGTACAAATCTAGGCACCTTGGTACAACCTATTCCAAAACTTCTATAATTTATTTTTGTTCATTTGTGATAGTCTACATCCTTATTTCAAAAATTTTACATCTCCACATTCTTCGAGATTTATTGCAAAATAGCTAAGTCTTCTCTTCTCTCTCTTGCACTTAGGGTTTTAATCTTATTTTACTTATTGTTTATGTCATAATATCTACTTTATTACTATATTATTTCATGTGATTCTGAAATATTATCTAGGGTTTAACAAACTCCATATTTGTTAAATCAGTATGTTGTTGAACTTGAGATCTTCTCTTTCTTAGTGGAAGAAGATGACAAGAAATGCAAGAATGGAAACATGTTTCCACCTCTTAAATGGTAACATACTTAAGGAGATGGTGATTTCATTGTGGAATTATATTTCTTGGTTCTTGCTGCCCAAGAATGGGAAAATGATGACGAAAACACTCCACCCTTGATGTTATGCTCATTCCCTTGTCATAAATATGAAAACATTCTAAAAAAAAATGGAGAAACACAATATTGCTTGGTCCTAAGGATGATTTTTTTCAAAATGGAAACACTGTTAATGTACTTCAACATTTATATGTTCACTCTTCTAAAGAGAAGGATGTTCTCAACACCAGAACTTATGTCAAAGCCCAAGATGGAAAAAACAAAGAAAATGATATTTTCGATATTTCACACCCAACCTTGAGTTGATTCTATTTCCAAGAAGATGATGAAATACACGTGAAACACTATGTAAGGAAGTATATTGAAAAATATACAAGGTATGAGGAATATGATCTCTTGGTACAATTGAGAAACATGAGATATCAAGAGATTGGTGATAATGTCAAATTTTATGAAACATCTGCTAAGAATGAAATCATGAATACAATGATCATGAAGCAGATGCATAATGAAGAACACATGTCTTGTTATGAAAATTATAAGTCTAGTGTGTGTTAGGTTGTGGATCCTATTTTTCATGTGAGAAAATGTTGAAGACTATACAGTAAGAGTATTGTACAATTTCCATAGTTGTCTCGCCAGGTTTGGGGGTGCAACCCCCGAGAAAAACATTTTTGGCTTTAAAACATGCCAGATATACTGGGAAACGTTCTTTTCTCATATGGGTAGGATTTTGACCCATATGTTTATGGGATAGTTTTGGACCATGGTTTTGATACCCATGGATTTGTAAAAATTGCTTAAACAGTTGTCTACTTATATGGCTTTATGCATATGGTAGGTATTATGAAAACATTACAGATGTGCTTTGAATTTGAGTGTGATTTCTGTAGAGTTTGTTGAGCATAGCTCCAAACAGATCTGGGTATTGTATTGAGAGAGTGGTGGATTGTAATAAAATCTAAGCAAGTGATTCTTGGTGGACATAGCCCAAATTGGGTGAACCACATTAAATACCGTCTCTTTGTGTTGTGTTATTTTATTATGTAATTTTATTTGAGATCTGTAATATTTTCTGCATATTAGTTTCTACTGTTGCAATTATGTGAGGGATTATTCCACATATTTCATCCCTTATTTCCTAACAGTATGATTAATAACCATCTTTATGGCAGTGGTGAAAAGTCAACAAAAAGAACAAACCTGAGAATGCAATACAATCTAGAAAGAGTGTGTCAAAGCATAAAAGTTAGTAGAATGAATGAAAATTTCATCAATTGCACTAGTGATCATGCTATATTTGTCAAGAAGTTAAGGAGAGGTTCATACTTGAGTGAACCTATCAACAGATTTACAGAACAAAGGCATCCAATGATAGCCATTCACGGGTAAGAACCCAATTCAAATAAGTTCTTCAATGAAAATGGGTTGTCCCCCACATGTACATACATGATTTAGGATGTATCCCTTTTGTGGATTTTTGTTTCCCTCATGTTTTTTTTCTCTTCAGTTATGTGTGTGTTTATTTTTGTATGTGTGTGTTCAATAAAGGAATTTATGTTGTGTACCTTTATAGTGATTTTGTATAGCCCAATGGATAAGGCATAGTTCCATGTGGTGTCTTCAGATTCAATGATTCCTACTTACCCTATCCTCACTACAATTGATCCAGAACAACTCCTAAAGCTAGAGCCAATTGTTTTCATGAAAAAATTCAACAAGAAAATTTCAAACTTTCAAGCATGATGATTTAACCAAAATTTAAAATTTTGCCCCCAAATCTTCCCGAAACCCTCCTAAGCACTTCTCTGAATGATTTTTACCTTTTTTTCATCCCTATCTCCATCCTAAAATCAAATATATATTTTTTGATAACCTTTCCCAAGTGTTTGAAACATGAAAACAAGTCCATGAATTTATTCTAAAGTAGTGCTTCTCAAGGTAGTTTCTTTAGTAGACAAAGAAAATCTATTTCTAACATTTCCATGGAAGGTCTATTCACTTCGAGATATATTTGAATCCCTAAATTCATAAATAAGTGGTATTGAGGATAAAATATAACATTCATGTGATTTAACAAATTTTAGGGAATATTTGAATGTTTAGGGACAAGTTCAATGAAAGGTGGGTTTTTAAAAGTAAAGGAGCTTGCAATTCAAAAAGTGTCTGAGCTTTAGAAGATGATTTTGGGATCCTTGTAAAGACTTAGAGGTCAAAAAATATATCATTGGAAATATATGTATCAAAATATTGTTACTATTAGATTCTTCACAAGACCCAACCGCTTCTTCCTACAATCTATTTTCAATAGGCACACCTTGCGGTCCTGAGAAAAAAAGGCTATTTTTTAGGGGGTTTCATGAATAATTGCATCATGGGACCCATCCCATTCATTTCATAAGGGTTTTTAGAGTAAAATTAATATAAATAAGTGTTAAAAAATGTCCTCTTTGTGCTCCATAAACTTCATCTTCAAGGTTCTTCTCAAGGTAAGATTATGGGACTTAGCCATTTTCAAAAGTGGACACCTGTAACTCCCACGTGAAGGCACACATTTCTCTCCCATCTGGGCCAACCCCTTGGGGAATTTGGGACAAAAAAATATTCCCATTTTTATTTGAGCCCTCTGGTCCATCACATGACCCTAATGAAGCCTACTAATGTCAGTTAAGCCCCTTTTCACCTTATTCTAGCCCTTCTCGTCGTGCAACCACAAAGGGACACTTGTCATGATCAAGTGAGGGTGAAATTTTCTATCCTGTATGTCTCATCCCCTTAGAAGAGTTGGGACACAAAAATTTACCCCACTCCCATCTTATACCTTGGTTTTTCACATGTCCCCGAGAAGGCTCCATAATCCATTTTTCATTCCCTTCTCCTCTCCATCTTGTCAAATCACCTTCTGCCACTTGTAACTCCTAGACAAGGGTGTATTTTTCTACCCCATTTGTCCCATACCCTTGGAAATTTTAGGAATTTATTTTTCCCCCACTCCAACTCTTTCCATGGTTCTCCATGTGACACTGTCTCAGCCACTAGGTGCTTAAGGTGTAAGGAGAAGGAAGTCAAATAGGTACTTGATCTTCCATGGATGATTTTAGGAGCTCCATAAGGAGTTAAGAGGAAAAAAAGTACTCATTATAAATATTAAATAATTCTCTACATGATGAAATATTCAAATCCTTCACAAGATATAAGTTTTTCTTTCCACAACTCATTTTTGGTAGGCACACCTTGGTGTCATGAGAAATAAAGAGAAGTTTTAGGGGGTTGTAGGATGAATTGGACCTTGAGACTCATTCCATTGTCTTCATAAATATATTGGGAGTCAAAATCATATATGGGTTCATAAAAATGACCTCATGTAGCTCCGAAAATGTCATCTTCAAGTCCTCTCTCAAGGTATGCTTTCGTAATTAGAAATTTTAACCTCTTGGAGCATGACACATGTTTCTATCCCATCCCCTTGGGATAGTTAGGACACAAAATTATGCCCATCCCAATTTATGCCCTTTTTTCCATCATATGAACTTGGCGAACCTTCATGATGCATGTTTAACCCTTTTCACCTCATTCTAACTCATCTCATTGACCAATGTAACAATGCCACTTATCAATCCAAGAGTGAGGGAACTTGGATGATTTTTTTGATGTCAAAGCTTTAAAAATCCATTAATGGATGCCATGAGAAAGTAGAAAAAGGGCAGCGAGGTAGCTCTTCACTTTCCAAGGTTATAGTAAATGGAATCACATAAAAATTGGAGGAAATGATCCTTGAAAATCCTAGTTTCGCATGAACTAGTTTTTGTGCCATTAAGTCCCTATTTTTAGGGATATGGAGTAATTTTTTTTTCATCAACATTATTTCCTGCATGAATAAATCCTCAAATTCTCAAATATTTGGTAGGTGGAAACCATCAAAAATTCATAGGTAAGGGTATTCAAAAAACATAGTTTCATTTAAACTAGTGTTTGCATGATGAATTTTTTAATTTCTCAAGATATAGAGGACTGAATTTTTATCAATATTCAGCCCCTGATGAAAATTCCATTTTCTCACTTGTTCAGATGAAGTAATCATCCAAAATTCAAACTGCATAACCCTAAAATAAAACCCATAATTACAATACCTCTTTCTACCAAAAATAGCATGTGTCCATGATGAGACATGCTTATAAATATTAAGTGTTCAAATAATCTAAATTGATAACACTTGTAATCCTCTAGAAATAAAGAAACATAAAAGAATGAAAAAATGGTTTTAGGATGGTCTTAGAGCTCAAACAGAGAAATTAAACTTCCATCAAAGTCTTGGAAGCATCTTCTTGATCTCAATGGGGGTGAGACCATGAGTTGGGTGAGCTGGTAAGATGGGTGGTTTGAAATGAGTTAGTTGGAGAAAGTTCAGTGAGCAAAGTGAGTTGATCAATCAGGCCTCAAAGAGGATCATTGTGAGCAGTGCATGCATTCTGTGTTCATGTGAGATCAAATAAGCTAATATAAATTGAAACTAAACATCTACATAACTTCAAAAGAAATATTTATCTGATAATGAACCATCAAGATAAGAGCTTATGGAGACTACTTTATTCTAATGCATGCAACTTTGAACAACATCAAGCTAGAATTCTAATATAATCTCTACTCTCTAGATTGGTAACATAAAAATGAACCTAAATAGACCATTAAGAAATCAAAGTGGATTTTTTCTTGATCTCAAGGATTGAGAATGAAATCTCACCAAGAATGGCTACAAGGCCATTTTGGATCTTCCCATATTACTTAATTTTGAGTGTATGGATGCAAGATTAAGAAGCTAGCTCAAACTAATGGAAGAATGCTCAAAATAAAAATGCCTATAGTTTATGTTACATGCATGAAAGGTGTAAGAAGAAAGGTAAGGAGAGGGTTTCTTATATAGCTTTCCAGTAGGAGCAAGGCTATGGATTTGGTAAATGTGGGATAAAGGGAAAATTAACTTTAGCTTAGTTTACCAAAGATAGGTGAGTTAGAATGTGACTTAATACTTTAGTTAGTACTTTATGGGAGTTGAGGTGCATATAATTAATCATAAGTGATTAATTAATAGGATAGGGGTAAGATTTTTAGGTTGTTTATAGGAAAATTAGTGTGCTTTGGGGGATTTAATAGAGAAAAATGGGTCAATAAATGGTAATTTATTGATTTAGGCTACGGGTTGTAATCAATTAAGAATAATTAATTGACCTAGGTAGAAGTGGACATTAATTAATGAAAGGTTGTTAATTGGCATCCTCAGTGATAAGAGGGTTAATTAATTAGTAAAATGTAATTAATTAACGGTGATAGAAGAGAAATGGTGCATTATTGATGAAATGTCATCAATTTGCGGGAAATGGGATAGTTAGTGAAATTTAAGAATTGAAATTTATTGATCCAATTATGGGTGTCTACAGTCATCTTGAGGTCATATCAGGGAATATTTCAACAATGTTTCTAAAAACTCATTCGGTAGCTTGGGGTATCTGTGCATCATGCAAAAGGGGGATATTTTTATCATCATCACCAATTTTTTCATCAAATGGATCATCTTTAATAATATCAATCAATCCCCCTCCCTTCTTCTCTTCTCTCCCTTTCTTCTAAATATATGTTCTAAACAATTATTGTATTTTGTCCTATTCACTTCAGTGACAATATTTATAATTTGTATAAGTATTCTCTCAAAATTATAAGAGGGATATTAAATTAGTCTCCTCTATGGGAAATTGAAGGGTCACAAGTGGAATAGGAACATGAAGATTCATGTGGGGGGAGATGAAAGACCAATTCACAAGGATATAAATTGGGATGGCTTCTCCATTCCAAAGGATCATAGATTTTGAAGATTTCTACTTTGTAAGAAACACGTGAATGGTTGTTTGGATGTTGAACTTTGTATCACCAACACAAGGATTTAAAGCTACATTTTTCCATTTCTTTTCTCATGTTCCTTTACTCTCTCTTTTCTATAACTTTTTGAGTATGATGATCAATAAGGAACTTGGTGTCCTTGATAGATGAACTTAAAGAACTATGTATATCTAGTTTATCTGTATCACTAATTGTATTATTTTTTTCCTCCAATTAAATGTTAAATTACTCTAGTTATCATATGTGAACTCTACTATTGCAATAAATATCTCTCCTAATCTCTCTCATTTATCCCTCGTCACTACAATTTCCTCCCTTGTACCACTATACAAGCACTTTTCCATAGGTTCAGTGAAAGGTGCCTATGTTATCCTCAGAATATTTGTCCACCACACAACATTAGATAGAATTAGGATAGTTTCACATTAAATAATGGGAACCTACTCATACATAAGAAGGAGGAACATATCCCCATGAGATTTGGTGGAAACACCTTATTCTTCATATGAAAAATTGTTTCACTAAGTCTAGAAGCATAGTGTCTCAAATAGATTGTGAATTAAACCATTCCTTATAAAACAATGTCAAGGTATTGATGGCCTTGTGAGTTAATTAGCCTATTTAAATTTAATAAATTATTCTAATCCTAAAGAGATATAATGGAATAATGATGGAAATAAGAGATTAAACGTTAACCAGATAAATTGTTAAGGTGAATTTTAAAAACTATATTTTGGATAATTAAGGGCTCAACTAAGACTAGATTTGAATGTTACTCATATTGTTAAATTTAAATTTGATTTACCTTCTCATCTTGTTTAACCACTTAATATGGAGACCCATGAAGGATAAACGGCCCTTGAACTTTGAAAATCACTTAAGACCCTTCAGTTAGTGGAATAAGGGGATAAACACATGACTGGCCATGTAGTTGAATAAATAGTGAAGTTATTTCAAAGTAGCTAAAGTATAGTTGTTATTGGGCCATCGATAGGATGTAAAATATCTTAAATAAGACCTAAAGTAATTATCTGAATGTGAAAATATAATAGTGTTATTATGATTTATAGTCAGTGCCATGATGGGATCTTTTGGTACAAACTAGTAACATGCCTTGTGAAATAGGTAATTCTTCATGGTTATTGGATTTGTAAATTTAACCTTATTTCTCTCTAAAAAACCATGTGAATAACTCACAAGTGAGGAACCCTAGTGGTGTCACACAACAACACTTAATTCACAACTAGGAAAAAATAAACTTGAAGCTTGTTTCTCATTGATTCCTTCTAAAACAAAAAAAACATTATTCAAAAATGTTTACCTCTAACTTATTTGTTTTGTGAGTATATTTTTTAGGGCATCATAGTTTCCATCAATCTCAAATGTTGGAGATGCTAACATCACTCTCTTTTTCAATTTTATTTTAATTGTAGAGAAATTTGTGTGATCAACATCATGAGCGCCGCCTAGAGCATTGACACAAACATTCCAAAATATTTTATGTGTATCACATAGTCCTTGTATCGAAATAATTTAGAAATGGTGTTTGTTTGGTCAATATGATAATTTAATATGAGTGTTATCAACTGCACCACAAGTGGTGGGAAGTAGAATTGAAGTATGAAAATCACTAAATATTTTTTTCAATCTACTCAAAATTGGTATACTTATGTATTTATTTTGTAGATTTTGGATGAAAATATTAATAATGACCATAATATATTTTCTTATTGTTGATTATACCATGTAATACAACTATGTTATTATTTGTGTTGGGGATCCATGGGAAAGAAATGCAAAACTAAACAAAGTACTTTTTGGTGGTATGGATTCTCTAGAAAAGTGAATTATGTTTGTGCTTGGTATATGTGGTTATATTTTTGACAAAATAAAATTCAAAAGAGAAAAATACATTATATAATGGTGGTAGCATAAAACATCATGATATTGGGGTTGTTCCTACCAAACTTCTTATTGATTTAAATTGTAGAACATAGATTTTCTTGGAAACTTCCACCATTCTATGTATAAATGCATGGATAATTATTCTTGTTATCCATATATCAACATCATTTGCATGAAAATTTTGAAAAGCATGCTTTGATAAGTTTGATGTACTTGAAGAAGAAGTGCAAGTAAAATATTCTCTTAAAAAATCCATCCAAATAAAAATGAATATATGATCCATATATGATAAAAAGCCTTGTTTTCTGCAATGAAATTATAATGTTATTAGTCATTAACTATTCCAGTGAATCCATGAAAATATTTATTAATTACATTTATTCTGGTAGTTATGATTTAAACATTGTAAATTTACATACTTTAATAAAAATATTGTTTTCCTTATATCATTTGTTTAATTTTATTTACTATACTCTGTATTAAAATGTCTATAACAATTTTACTAGTGAATTCATCAAAACTGCACTTGCATCAGACTTGAAATATGTATTCCAATGCAAAATAAAATGTTCAGCTGTTCATCCTCATAACTGTGCAGAACTTGATTCATCTATAGACCATAAAAATGTATATATAAACATTCAAGATCCATTATTTTCAAAATATTTTTCAACTCAAATGTTGCGGCCGTGGTTTAAAATTTAAAAATCCAAATTTGATTTAATGTCAATAAAGTACGTGGGTGATTAATATAGACATGACAACCCCTACCAATTTTTTATGAAACATTTCACGTAAACATGTGCTTCTCAGGCTACTCAACTGCTGTTTTTGGTACTTCTAAAACTTCCATGTGCAGGGTGTATGTAGTGATCAAAATTGAGCCCATCATAGCCCATCGAAGGGATCTAAACCCGTCATAGAAGTGCAGTAAAAATATTTGTTGTGAAAATAAATTCAAAAAGCATAAATTTCTTGACAGTACAAAATCCTAAATTATTAATAAAAATGTCAAAAAAGGGTTCAATTACAAAATACTAGGCAACAATATTACCAGAAAATAGTCAATTGAGTTTACAAATCCCAAAATAGATGTTTGACTGTCAGTAGTGGCTGAGAATAAATATATTAGAGTCTAAAAGGCCATGATTATAAGCTACAAACTTCATAATCATCCATATCAAAAATCAAACATTTCATGACTTGTTCTATATTAAATATAAATAAAAAATCAAATTATGGAAACTTGGTAAGCAAGGACAACTAAGTGGCAGATTAAAACAACAAAATCATACATAAAATTTAATTATTTATCTTATATACTTAGGTTCATGAGATTCTTATCAATCCTTCCCTACTGAACGCATTAGCCAAATATTTAACATGCAACATATAATTGTATTTTGTGAAAATTCAAGTTTCAATTGTAATATCATTCAATCTATCACTTAACTCACCAATGGACATTTGTGCATGCCATCACACATAAAGTATAAGTTGTAAGAGATAATAAGCTCTCCAGTTTTCAAGTAAGGATGCATGTTACTATGGATATCATATTGTTACAATCATGGTGTTCAAACATGAATTTTATTTTTCATGGTTGGGATTCTTTCAGAGATGCTCATGGTATAGAGCAAGGTTTGAATTAGGGGGAAGTAGAACTAGTTGGCCTCTTGGAACTTTGGAATTTGGGATAACTCTTAATTGGGGAAACATTGAGTTCATATATTTTTGACCTTTTACTTGACAGAAGATGGTTATCATCAAGTGATGGAAAAGAAATATCTTTGAAATTTGCACGGTTTAATTAATATGATCCTACTTGGTTTATTATTAATAATAAATATAGTGTTGTTTGCATTATTATCTATGATCTCCTTATACCAGGAATAATGTTTTAATGTTGGTTTTATCACATCTTGGATCAAGTTGATATTAACCCTTTAGTTATATCTTCGAGGGTTAGAGTGCCCAAGAATTTCATGAAATATTTTTGTGATCAGCTATAATTTGATTATGTTCATTTTATTTCCTTAAATGATATTACTTAGACCTTATTTATTTCAAAGTTGAGTGGTTATAAATATTATTTTTTTCCCAATTTCTAATATATTAAAATTAGACCCCTGTATCCTATCTTATTTTGATTTTCTTTTTTTTGACAATCGTTATATAAAATACTTTTTGATTAATTTATTATTCTATTCTAATTAACAAACCACATAAAACTACAAATTATTTATTTATCTGCTTTATGAAATAATGTGAATATTATCGATCCCATCTCATCTAGGGGAAAATATAGCTAAGGGGAATTAGTTTATAACCTTTTGTTGGGATTTCACCAATAAATGAATGTGTTAATGTATATATACCAATACATGACTAGAGGAAATGTACTTTTTTATATTAGAAAACACTTTAGATATGACATAGGTGCAATGCCCACTTCCCTTAAACCCATTTTATGGGACACAAAATAGGGGATTATGATATTTGATGCATTGAAATTGAGTCATTATTTATACTAACACGTAGTGACAACCTCATTCTGATAGTTTTGAAGCTTATATATTATACGCATGGATTGTGATAAATTTTGTGATGAATGAATTGTAATATTAACATATGTATATTGATATTGCATACAATTATTTGATGATTGTGATGATGTTCTAACTTTCATATTTTGTGGAAGATTTGAAATGATGAAATGTTTATACTAATATAATTGTGCTCAGATTTCATACTTTGGGTGTAATCATGTTGATGATGATTATTGGTGTTGATATTGATGTACCTTGTGTTGTGATGATCATGATATATGCGAATGTATGTTTTTGAAATATTTTGGGTGGATTTGATGTGTGCATGTACTTTGTAATGATGCACATGCTTATATAAAAACACACATGGGGACTAAGGGACTAACAAGATGAAAGATGTTTAGGCCAAGATCCCTTGGCTAAGTTGAGAAAATTGGGTTTGGGGTTACTAAGAAGTGGCTAATACCCTTTATTTCCTATGGTTGTTTAAATTATTTTTCTTTCCCTTTTTTTGATGACCCCCTTTTTGGAATTTCACCCTTATGTTTTTATAATTTTAAATTTGTGTAATTTTCTCTCTCCTATGGGTTGATGTCACATGTGTCATGACCCTATTGGAAGCTGAAATCCAATTTAATGAGTCCCTAAACCCAATGAAACAATGGAGGGGCGGATTTTGACTTCGAGTGGACTTTTGGGTAACCTTTAATGCACCTAACCTTGTCCTAGCAACCTTAAATGAGTCCTTACCCCTAACCTATCATAAGTTGAGTACTTTTAAAGGATTATTTATGATTTTTGACCTTATTTAGTGTCTCATTTGTAAATTATTTGATTGCACATGCTTTTACTTGTTATAATTGGTTATTGGGGGAAGTGTAGAGACAAAATCATGCACTTGGGTACATTTATGAGTCATAAAAGCATACTAGCATTTACATGATTCCTAAGCACAAAAATTAGTGATTGAAAACTATCGTTGGCCTCCTTTTTCTATCTTTTACTTTCTCTTTGGTCTTACACACCATAAAGCCTAGTCATAACTTTAATTTTTGTATCTTTTATCGCATCAGACACAAACGCCCAGCTATGACAACAATGCCCAGACGTTCATGTCTCCTCTCGAATTCCCTAACCCTTTTGTATCTTACTTGATTATTTTGGGTCTCTTTTATCTTTTCGGAATAATTTTTACTTATGGGCCAACATTCTAGTTGTTAATTACGAAATTCATATAAAGGAGTCATATAAATACATAGTTATGTGTTAAAAATGAGGGACCAAGATCTAAGCATTACTACTATCACCTAATATTACACTTGAAAGACACCTAAACCACTTCAAAACATCCATTTGGCATTCATTTAAGGGAAAATGAACTGCATACACTTCATAGGAAGGGGAAGTTCATTCTATTCCATACACAAATTTGCATATTCTATCAAATCTAGCCCATTATCTAGTGCATCTTGCACAAGGGATTCCTAGGGAAGAATTCTTACACATACTCACAATAAATATATGTAGTGCAATGCTCGATTGCAAGTTCACTCTGTTTAGTGACTGTTGAGGTCAGTCCACCTCCCCATATTGTATATTTATTTTTTGGATTTGATGTGGTTTTGTGGGTTTTGCAGGTGAACTATTTTGCAGGTTATAGGTACCTTTTGCGATCCAAGAGTGACATACTGGTTATCAACAGAAAACATTTGCGATACTTTTGCGGCACATTAAAAATAAGGTTCTGATAATTTTCACAGTCATGGAAACCCAATAGTAGTCTTTAGTACACATAAACACTTGCCCCAGTCTAGGCGCATTTCTCCAACATCATTCTTGAGCTCCATAATTTATCCTGAGCATTTAAGAAAATTTTCACCTCTTGCTCAATATTTTTCCTAGTCTAGAGCAATTCCAAATCAAACATAAATTAGCTAAGCCATCATTTCTATATCTTTTTCTTAGGGTTTTATAATTACTTATTTTCTTGCATCATACTATTCTTAGCACTTGTATATCATTGTTTATATTTTGTTACTCTACAATAAGGATTAATAATCTTATTTTTGTTAAATCATTTGGTGAACCCATCTAATCAGACCCAACCTTACTTCTAGGAATTTTTACAATATTTTTATCATGGCTCAATCTTATGAGTTCCCTTTACCAAAGAAGACCTTCGTGATCTCAATGTTCTTCTTGTTGAACATCCTAGACATCTATATTTTATCTTACTTGATTCTTCTGATGAGGGAACTAACCTATTTGAGCTCAATGTTTCTACTTCCACTACTACTTTTATTCTTATTACTACCTGACCTCCTAATTATACCACTCCACATATTTCCACTATTCTTTTTTCTATGCCTACTCCTATCACCCATTTTAACCCACCTATTGATTCCCACACATAGAAACTCTATTCTTCTGGCACTCAAGACCTATCTTCTTTATATCATGATTTATATGTTCAAATCTGTCAACTTCAGCAAGCTACTTCACGCTCATCTCCATCTCTTGACTCGTCCTTGCTCCTTCACACTCCTTTTTCACCCACCATTTCTTCGTATTCACTACATCCCAACTTTGTAACCCCTAATATTCCCACCTTCAATGGCTATGGTGACCCTCAAGAGCATATTAGATCTATTCATATGGCATGTCTTGATTATGTGGATGATCACACTTTCCTAGAAGTATTCAAGATTATGTCATATGTTGGTTTTAAGATCTACCTGTTCACTCGGTAATATCATTTACATAATTAGATTATGATTTTCTTGCACATTTTTCAATCAATATCAGTTCAAAAATATCCTATACTCAATCTTGTACAAATTAAACAAGGATATAATGAGCATCTAACAGACTATATATTACTTTATAAGAACAATCTAGATAAGATGACCAATGTACTCACTGATTCCGAAATGTAAAATATTTTTGTCCAACGTATCTTATCTCCATTATAGGAGAGTGTTATCTTTGAAACCTCTTCCTCATTTGATCATCTATGTCATACACTTAATTTACGTGAAATAAAACTCTTATCTACGGGAAAACTCAAATATCATGATCATGCTTCATCTTCATCTTCTAATTGTTTTCAAGGCACATCTACTTTCAATCCATCTCATAAGCCCACTAAATAAAATACCATTGTTAACATTTTTTCTACTCCTCAAAATCTTTAATGATAACCTCTAAAGTGTACATTTACAAAGTTACCTTATGTTCCTCGCTTTTTATTGCCACAAATTATCGAAATTAATCTTATTACACTTCCACCACCACTCAATCTTGATCTATATCACCCCCATTGCCATAATTATGAAGAAAATGTTGTGACTATCATCAATGTTTTGGGTATTCAACCGATCATTGTTTCAATCTTAATCATCTTATTCAAGATCTCATCGAAAATAATACAATTGATCTCCCTGAGCCATTTTCTTCTAATCTAATTAATTAAAACAAAAATCTAAAAAACTTTAATGACCCATTTCCTAAGCATGACAAGAAATTTTTTGATTCTTCAACTAATCCTACATATCATATTGTTCCTCCTCCTTCATCATAGCCTTTTGATTTTATATTTTCTACTACTGATGCATCTCCACCACTCATTACATTCTTGAATCATGATTATCACGCTATATTTACTTCTCATTCATTGCACATCAATGTCTCTAGTGGTTCATCTATTGTCAATAACATGATGATCTATCCATCATCTCTTATCAATGTGTGCTCTATTGTACTCATCGTGGCTATAAAATATCCACTATCTAATATTTCATACCTAGTTCCCAAATCCTATGGCTACATCGAGATTCTAGTTATAGTTGGGCCTCTCACCATGTTTGTGTCATTCATTATGGAGCCATCTATCATACGTTAGGACATGATCTTCGGTCTTCCTTGGCTCCACGCCACCTGTGGAATTCCCTCCATGAATCATTTGTGTCTCAAATTCATTCACGATAAGTAAGTAGTCAATCTATAAGGTGTTCCACCATGCAAACCATTTCTGTAACCTCGTTTATAGGACATCCTTCCACTAGTTGTAGCATCTAGGCCCCCTAGGCCTCTAAAATCTAAGGCACATTTTGCACCCAGCTCTCCTATTTTAACATGACTTACTTCACAAAATCTTCATCCTTATTAATGGGTTCATTATTTGACTCATTATATGATCTATGTATCTATTGATTTATATTTAAAAATGATTAATTAAGTTCATGAGGATGCTTTAGATTGCTTTTTCCTAGTAAAGTTAATACATTTCTCTTGATTCTATTGATGCAAATTGTTGACTGTGTAACTTCCCACTAACCACCTCTATGAGTGAATTATGGTGACATGTGCAGGGTAATGATGGACATTTACTGCCAATGCATGGAATTGTGATCAAGGAACCGAGTCTATGTCCATCATGCGTAGTGGAGGGCTTGTTCCAACCGTACCAAATGTCCTACAGAAATGAAGCATGTTTTTAGCATTTTTATATTATTCAGTAGGATTGTTGATGAACGAGTCCAGTTCCTATAACTATGGCATAACATATAGCTGTTTAATCCTATATATAAGTAGGTCCTTGAAAAACAATCATTCAGTCAGTTAATACCAATATGTTTGCAAGTACATTTTTATTTAGTTTTATAGTTCTTTGAGGATGTTAAAGAACTTATTTTGAATAAATACAATAGATGTTGTTATGAACAACTTGTGGTGTTGAGTTGAACTCTGTCCCAAGGAAGAGCAAGGGCCCACTTAACCAAGGTGATTGGAGAGTATCTATGATTTAAATTTACTAGCAAGTTAAAGTTAAAATTCTTTAATTTCAACTATTGGTTTCAAGTGTGAGTGATTACTTCGATTCAGTTACTTTCCTTACTTTGATATATTTTAGTCTTGTTGTTTCAATTAAGCATTTCCATTTACGCTGAGTGTGTTATTTCAATTTAGCGTTTAAATTCTAGTTGAGTGTCTTATTTCAATTTTGTTACTTATTTTCAGTGTGTGTACTTCAATTCTAGATTAAGAATTTCCTTTCACAACATTTTCATTACATCACTGTCATTTATGTAGCTTAGTATTATGTTTCCATAGATTAACAGAGAACAAAGGAAAACTTAATAGACAACTCCACAAAAAGGACCCAAAAAAATAAATGAATGCATAGGGCTTCATTGCATACATCCTAGGACATAGTCCCTGTTTTTTATAATGACACTGGTAGAAGAACCTGTTAGTTAAATGATTAGAAAATACAGTGACCTATCACTTATTGGTCCTATTATCCCAAATTTACCCTTGGGTTAATTTGGATAACTCATTAAAAGTGGAACTATCCATTTTTAAGGGTCTTAGACATTAAAACAACCATCAAATTACACTTCCCAAAAGCACTGTCCATTGGTATTCAAAAAAATGTGGGAGACTAAGTTTAATTCATTGGCAGGTCACTCTTAAAAATCCAATTTACGTTCATTTTCCCATCAAAATCAGCATCAACATCAATGAGGACATGTGGTAGAATATTAACGGTCCAAGAAAAGACACATGGCGTCATTCCTAAAATTCCTAAGGTGATGAGCTCTAGCGGACGTGAACTCCATGGAATGGGTGAAAATTTTTAATTCATCATGTCCATGTCATGGTGGGGATAAGTTAAAGTCAGCAAGGTCAAAGGGGTTACGTGGCTACAATTCAAAAAGAAAAAAGTTTCTAATTCCCACAAAGTAAAAGGTTATGACGTGAAGCCATGAAATCCTGGAATTTATGAAACCGGAAGCTATGTGGAGCTATTTCACTAGCTTGAATTTTTCAGTCTGAAAAACCGAAAGGAAAAAGAACATGGAATGATCTCATCAACTCGTTCTTCACAATTTTTATTCGGAGCTAAAGAAAAGTATGACAATGAGAAAGGCATGGGGCTTCACCATTAGTCAATGATTTGCAGCAGGAAGAGGAGTTCAAATAAATGACTGACAACACAAATATTGTGGAGATTTCTCATTGTCTCACACTTCATAGTTGTTAGATGAGACTATCAGAAGTCTGACATCCTGAAAGTGTGTGGATCCTTCTCATTGACTCACACTTCGCAATGGTCAGCTAAAGGGATTTGAAAAATTGAATTGCAAAGAAATGTGGACCTTTCTCATTGGCTTGCATTTATAAAGTTGGTTGTCAGAGTAAAGGACAATTTAACACTGTGAAAAGGTGTGGTGAGTTCTTATTGGCCCGTATTTCTTAATACGACAGACCTTCAAAAAGGCTACGAGAGAAAAGGAAAAGGAAGGGAAGTAAATGTAGACCCCTTAACCCAATGGGAGGTGGACACATGCCAAAGGAAAAAAACAAAGCACACATTGGTAGAGGCCGATCCCTAAGAAGATCAAACACTAACACATGTCAAATTCATGTGTCTCCTGACTTGCAAATATTCAAATGATGATAGATTTTTGATTCCTTGCTCCAAATCACTCAAAATAGGTATCATTGGAAATATCTTATCGAGAACTATAATTTGGCATCATAAGAATCAAATTTCGAGGTGGGTTTCGTAGAAAAAAAAAAATGGTTTGGGAGAACAATGAAAATGGATCAACCACTAAATTGATGAAATATGGAGCTCTTATCTTATCTTGGGCACATAATGAACATTGGGAAACAATCTTGAAAGGGTTCTCATAATGTTTATTAAATTTTAATGCATGATTGATAGTGGTTAAAGCTTGAAAATATATGTTACAGAGAAAGGATAGATATTTTTGTTAATAGAAAGATCAAATCCGATCTCTTTCTCTCTATGTACCCTCTTCTCTCTCCCTCTATGAAATATTATATATTGTAAACTGATTTCTCTCTCAAAGGATGGATCTTTCTTGAAATGATAATATTCCCAAATGGTGGCAGACTTCCCATGATTTCTAGACCTCTAATTTGGTCTTTGTAATGTATTCTCTCCTTCGTCCATAAATGTAAGGTCTATGCATAATTTTAACTAACAAAATCTATTTTCTGTCACAATTTTTCTTCCTTTATCTCATTTTAGTTGCATTCTTGTCTCTCTATTCTATTTTTGGCATGTTGGGTGGATCTCTTGCTTGCAGGTTCCATTTTTCTGTGTTCTCAATGTGTGCCAAAGTTAAGTCTACACGGTTCTTGTCTGTGGCATATTTCTTTTCCGTCTCTCCCATGTTTTTCTCTTTCCTTTCCCTTGTGGAGATATTTTACCCCATTTTCTAGTGTTATCATCGCTTTTACCTAAGGATTTTGAATTTTTGCATCTCCTTCTAACTTTGGTCCCTTATAAAGTTTAGTTTATAATTTACTTTTTATATTAGAAGTAACTTTAGAATTAGATTAGGTAGAGGACGTTTACCTTCTCTAGAGGTCCATCTCAAGTAACAAGTCCCATAACTTGAGAAATTGTCCCATGTTAGAAAAAAGTATGGATCTACAATGCATAATCCCAGGGTGCTACTTATTTGACCTAATAGGTCAGCTAGTCCATCTCGTTTTCCTAAGTCTTGTACTTGGGTGGTGCCTTTACATAGGTGTTCACAACCTCCTTCACCTCATAAGTCTATTTCACATAGGTGTTCACCATCTCCTTCACCTAATAATACTATTTTTCATAGGTGCTCACCACAACATTCACCTCATAGGTCTACTTCACATAAGTGTTCATCACCTCCTTCACCACATAGGCTTCCTTCACATGTACATCGTCACTCTCATTCACCACCAATGTTAGAGAATTTTCAAACGCCTTTATCTCCTCAGACATCACATAGAGGACCCTTTCCCTTAACTCTCATCAAATAACATACTTTTCATCACACACTTAGGGGCATCTTGCTTCCTACCCCTCCCAATATAATCATGTGTCTATAATATTTACTATCATGCCTTATGCTTTATACTTCCTATCTCTAAGCACTCTTACACACATTGATACACACCATATATCATTATTACCCTATAATGTACTCTAGTTTCATGGTTCATCCTAAAATGACGAGGGTCTAATCTAAAATAAACCTCACGTCTTCCACATTTCATGCTTTATGTTTCATGATCTATCTTTTTAGCATACATTATGAACCCATTTCCCAATGACGGATCTTATTCTATGGTTCATTGTTGAATTTTTAGGGGTATTTTATAACTGAACATCATCTCATTCACATATTTTGGGGGGAACTTTACTTCTATCTTGTTCACAAATTACATACCATCCCATTACACTCACATCATTTTCATATCTTGGCTACACTTACTCTATCTTGCTTATACTTACATGTTGCATTTTACTTACTATGTTGGACAGATACTTAGTATTTCTTTTTTTTATATATACATGTGCATGTTCCCTTGGTATTTTGGATTCAATGCATATTTATTATAGATCTTGACATGCTACAATGATTCTCAGCACTGTATATTTTTCCAGTCCCACCAAGGCTCTTGGCGGCATCTACATTTACTACTCTTACACATCACAGGAGTTATTGTTACATTATTTACTACTTATTTCTAGCACATTACTTTCCATTGATCCATACACATTTTGACATACTTTTTATCTTTCTAGCATGCTAATGGGTGCTTCAGGTGCAACATTTTCCTTGTAGGACTATTCACAACCATGGTTATATGATACATTTTTCTTGATATTGTTTTTCATTATATGTTAGTGTTTGCAGACTATGCCCTATGTATTGTGTGATCATTATATGTTTTTGGCCACTTCATCCCTGATTATCTTGTGACATTATGAGTGATGTCCCATATTTAAAACCCAATTTTCAAGGTCCTTCTTTCTTGGACACTTGCTTGATTACATTATCTTCTATTGAACGTTTGCTACTTTTTCTACTAATACATGTTGTTATCCATCTTTTTTGCATGTGAATTGGTTTCTACCATGCACATATCCTCCCCCTATAGGGATCCATTTTAGATTAGTTATAGGTCCTTTCCTTTGGACTGCACTATCTTAGATTCGTCACATGCACCCTAAACAAGGGGGGGTATATATTGGATGAATAAATCAACCTTACAACATCTTAGAGAAACAATACATATCTACACAGTACAGAAAAAAACACAATCATACAGTCACATAATGGCCTAGAATATGACTTGCGTCCACATTATAATATAGACACCAACGCCCAACATCATACAGTACCTCTTGGGATCTTGTGTCCTCCTCTGGGTGCCTAAGTCTTGGGGGAGCATACAATTACTTTCTCAGATGAACACAGTCCATAGAAGCCTTCAGAGTACTTTTTCAGATACAAGAACATACCTTCAATTACAACATATATGCAATCTCCTAGAATCATTTCAATATGTACATTCGGAACTAATTCGGGACAGTAGGAACTAAATCAAGACGTGTCATCTGTAGTGGTGCTTATTAATAACAGTAATGGAAGGAGAGTAAAACTATCCATCTCTCCCCTAGTATTTTTCATTGGTGTGAGATCTCCCAAAAAAATCACACTTGGCATGCGATTCCCCAAAATATTCACACTTGGCATGAGATCACCCAAAAAACTCACTCTTGATGTGAGATCACCCACAAAAATCACTCTTCATAGCATTTTCGGGACACTTTTCTATCCTTTACACTCTTTTACATTAGGTGAACACTTTTCTTTAGTACTAATTTTTCACACTTACATACTTATGCATATTTTTATAAGATTTTTCATATAATACAAGACTTTGACTACTCTTTTGATCTTATTTTATAGGTCCATCCTTAATATGCAACAAGAAGCAACCTACTTTAGAAAATATAAGTACAAAAATAGGTACAAGCAACACGTACGCTTCACCCCTAGGATCACTTTCTTTTCCTAGTCTTCAAGCTTCCTTTTTTGCACTCGCTCCAATCTTCACTTGTCTCTTCGGCATGCTATCACAATCACACTCTACACGAGAATAAGGTACACATCTTCTATGTAGTTTATGTTATATAGAATTAACTCACCAACATAAATTTGGGGCAAATGTAGACACAAAATCACGCATTTTGGTACATTGCTCAGTCATAAAAGCATACTAGCATTTACATAATTCCTAAACAAGAAAAATAGTAATTGACAACTATATTTGGCCCAGGGTAGATTTTAAGACCCCTAAAAAAACCATAGATATTAAATGACTTTGAAAATCTTGGTGAATTCCACACATTGAAAGGAGATTTTGTCAGATGGTAGTAACTATTAGTTGGTAACATTAGGCTACCGAATCGTAGCAAATTTCTCTTCTGTCCATGTGGTAAATGTGATTTTAATACAAAAATTTTGGTATGACTATAAATGTTAGGCGAATAAACCCAAAAAATTAACATATTTTTAGAAAAATTAGGTGAAATAAAAAGTGACCTAGCCCATAAAAATTATCCATATCCAAATTTTAAAAATCCAAATATTCATGAATTAACATAGATTAGACACTAAAATTTACATTTGTTTGGCCTCTTTCTTCTGCCTTTTACTTTCTCTTTGGTCTTACACGCCCTAAAAACAAATCATAACTTTAATTATTTTTCTTTATGGATTTAGACACCAGTGCCCGCCAAGGACAATTACGCCCATGCACTCATGTCCCCTCTGGGTTCCCCTGACCCTTTTCTATCTTTATCACTTCTTTTGGGTCTGTTTTATATTTTGGGCCTCTTTTTTACTTATGGTTCGGCCTTCTAGTTGGTAATTATGAAATTCAAACAAAGGAATCTTATAAATACATACTTATGTCCTCAAAATGAGGGACAGAGCTATGAGAATTACTACTATCACCCAGGCTTGCACTCAAAAGGCACCTAAAGCAATTCAAAGCATCAATTTAGAATTCATTCAAGGGATAAGGGACTACATATTCTATATACATTGAATAGGAAGGGGAAGTTCATTCTATTCCATACACACATTTGCATATTTTAGCAAATCTATCTCGCTATCTAGTGCATCTTGCGCAAGGCCTTCATAGGGAACCATTCTTACACATAATCACAAGAACTACATGGAGTCTGATATGTAGTGTAGTGCTTGGTCGTAAGTTCACTCTATCAAGGAACTATATGGGTATTCCAACTCCCCATATTGAATCTTTTTTTTTTTTTTGATGTGGTTTTATGGGTTTTACAGGTGAAATTATGTTTTGTAGGTTACATGTACCTTTTACGCGATAAATGAGCCACATACCGATGATCAAAAAAGAATATTTGTGACACTTGTGTGACATAGTAAAAATCACCTTTTGACCATTTTTGTAGTCACATACAACTACTAGACGTCTCTGGTGTCCAGGAGCCCTTACCCTAATCTATAATTTATCCTGAGCATTTACGACACTATTCACCTCATGTTCAACATTTTTATCATTCTAGAGCACTTCCAGATCAAGTGTAAATCATCTTAGTCGTCATGTTTATATGTCTTTCTTAGGGTTTCATACTTACTTGCTTATTTTATTGCATCATATTGTACTTAACACTTAGATATGCTTGATTATATTCAGTTACTTTGAAACATGGGTTTAATAAGCTCATTTTTGTTAAATTAGGAATGTGTTACTTTATTTTGATTAGAAATTTTGGAATGATGGATGTGAAAAGAGGTTACCTGATGGATTTTCTTTTATGCTCAATATTTTCATTAGATTTTAGGGATGTGCTCTTGATTTGGGAAGTGATGTATTTTTTTACTAATTTTGGAAGAACATTTATTTTGTTTTAGAGAATGGGATACACTTGGGGTGAGTTAGTTACAAAATCTCTAAATAAGCCCCATTCCTTTGATAGGGGGGTTAGTTAGCTACACTCTTTTGATTTTAGTTTGGATAATTCTTGTGCTTTATGAAGCTTAGGGTGGGTGATAGAAGATCGGAAAAAGTAGAGATCTTAACTATGGATTCAAGGTAGGAATTTAATACCAATAGTATTTCAATATTGTTGTTATTATTCTTGTTTATTGTTCCTTGATTATGGGTGTTTCATTTTCCTTGATACTTTATTAGTGGAATTATTTCTTCCTTTTTATGGTGTGTTTTGTGGTTATATCAAGAAATGTGTTGGGGAGGGTAAAAACCCCTGGGATTAGGTATTGGTGGGGAGGATGGTGAGTTAGTTTTTTTGGAGGTAAAAGGAACTAGGTTAATGATATGATTATAGTTGCTATTTTTGATTTATTGGAGGGAGTTAGGGTAGATAGGAATTAGGTGTCTAGTGGAGTTAAAAGGTGTAGGTTTGGTGGTATAAACTGTAGTGGAGGTATAAGGAGGGTTGGCATTCTGCATGATTAAGGACTAATACACTATCCATTTTGGAGTGATAAGGAGACCAATTATAATTTCTCCCTCTCCCATCTGGTTTGGTTTTCAAGCTATTGTCTATTTTATGTTGTTTGTTTGGATGTATCTTTGTGTGTTGCGCCTGCTTTTCTTGGGTCTCTTAGAGAAAGACCAAAGGTAAGTTTCTCAAATGGATTTTTGGTTCATCCATTGTCTATTTGTTGGGGCTCGAGAGCCATTGTAGGATTTATCATTTTCTCCAAGGGGTATGGTTGGGTGGAGAGCGTTGTTTGGCTCCCCTTGTGTTCTTATGGATAGCTTGAAGATGAATAGGTGACCGTATATTGCATTCCTCTTCCTGCTTGTTATTGGAAAAGTTTTCTCCATTTTACATTTGTAATGTAACTTGTTGTATCCTCTATCTCGAGAAATTGGAAAGGAATTACTTTTAGAACATTGTGATGTATTGTAAATATTTTCCTTGTAAAATTGAAGGAGATTTAACTTTGATATTTGTGAGGAATGTAAACTAGATTTAGATTTATGAAAGTTGCAAAGTTGTATCATTTGAAATGGGACAGTTATAATGAAACATTATTGTGTATTTGGGTAAGATGGAAGCTCATTTCATTGACTATTGTTAAACCATATAGATTTGTGTTATATTAGATTTTGTTTAGAAAGAATTATAGGAAAGGTTGAGTCAATGGTTAAAGTGGATCAACTTGATGGCATTTTCTTCTTGTATTGAGTTCTTAAAAGGTTTATGTAATAATTTGGTTACTATATTTAGTCACAAGTCGATTTAGTACTGCCATATACCTTGTATATAACCTTAAAATGATTTCTTTAGACCAAATTTGATAACTTGATTAATAAAAGTTTATCTTGAAAGTTTGAAAAATCATTTTTCAACTGTGTAAATATATATATATATATATATATCAATCATCACATTATTATAGGTTATATTATAATAGTATTGGATTATAATATAACCACACAAATTAAAATAACCTAGAAGTTAATATATAGATTTAAGTATAACATCTATCAATATATTTTACTTAGGTTGAACAATTAAAAAATATAAGGTTCCCTTTTTTAAATAATATAATTATTATAATACAGAATAATAAATACACACACACATAAAAGTATTCAATTCTTTATTAAGAAATAAGAATTATTTAAAAAATATATATATTCATAAATAACTTAGATTTGGTTTAAATATAAAATAAGAAAATATAAAAATATGTAAATAAAGAATTAATTAAAAGAAATATAAATTAAAATTAAACATTTTCTTTTGGCCACGACCTCCTTGGCTATGACCTACCCTCAGCAGACACAAACTCCACAATTCTAGGGGGGAACGACTGATCCATCCCCACACCCCACACTCACCCCGAACCTGACCTCCCTTTAACCCTCAATCGACCTTTTCTCCCTCTGTTCTCTCCTCACCCTGTGTGGCCTCCTGAACGGCCTCTCTTCATGCCACATTCCATTCCCCATGCGCCATATCTCAGCCACTCCAACCTTCCCCTCCTCTATGGACACCTCTCTACTTCATCCCTTCCTTTTCATCCTCCCTGCATCAAAAAAATAAGTATACAACCAACAAAATGATGACAATCAATAGTTTCCTCTCAAACACATTCGAACCCACTTCAAATGCATTCAAATCCAGCTCAATCGATTTATATATAGTAAAAGGAGTAGATGTTAGGGTTACAAATTTATCTCCTTGAGCAGGGCTGATTTAACCCATAATAGTATTGATTTTAGGACAACTTTTAACAAGATATCCATTTAGCACAATTCATCGTAACATTCTTTTTATTTAGTGATAAGAGCACAAAATCCTGCCTTACCAATGTTTTCTTAGATACTTCAGGATTTAATAACCAAATGACCTAACACACTTCTTGGCACACTAATGCAGGGCGAGTCCTCCCAATATTTACAAAATATGGGATAAAATATGTGGAACAATCCCACACAAAATCGCAATAATAGAAACTAATATGTAGAAATATATTACATATTTGAAATAAATTATAGATAATAAATTAACACAACACAAATATAGTATTTAACTTAGTTCACCCAAATTGGGATATGTGTACCAAGAATCACTTGCTCAGATTTTATTACAAGCCACCTCTTTCTCTCAATACAATACCCATGTCTATTTAGATCTATGCTCAACAAACTCTCCTGAATTCACACTTGAACTCACACACCTACAATGTTATATCTCACCTATCAAAAGAACATCAATAGGAAATTGCTTAAGCAGTTTTATAATAGCATGGGTACTAAAACCGCCCCATAAGCCTATGGGTAAAAAATACTGACCATATGAGAAGAGCACATTTCTTAAGATATTGGGCACATCTTTCAAGGATTTTTTTTTTCTCAGGGGATGCATCGCTGAACCCTTTCTAGCAAGGGTTACCTCCCCCATATCCCCACTCGGGCCCATCCCAACCACGAACCTCAGTAATAAAAAATTGTGAATAGTGTACAATACTTTTAGTTAATAGTCTTCAACACTTCCACACATGAAAACAAGCTCCACAACATAACAATATCCCACTTGGAGACTATTTTTACTGTGATTAAGCTTCTCAACCCTTCACTATCAACCGTGAAGATCAACTAAAGGTGAACATAACTTCAATTTCTCCCTTGTGACCACCTTGGTCATCATATCTGTAGGATTCTAACTAGTATGAATATTCTCCATCTTTCAACTTCTCTTCCTCCAAAGTTGTCCAAATGAAATGGTACCTTAATTATATATTCTTCATCTTATAGTGGAAATCAGAGTTCAGAGATAGGTATATAACACTCTGACTATCACTATGTAACTTTCCTTAATCCTACTTATGCCCCAACTCCTTAAGTAATTGTTGTAACAAAATCATCTCTTTAATTTCCTCTTTGACATCAACATACTCATCCTATGTGGTTGAAAAATCCACAAGCTTTTGTAGTCATGAAATCAAGCTCATTGTTGTCCTACCTACAGTGTAAATGTAACCTATCATGCTCCTCCTCCTGTCTACATCTCCAGCCATATATGAATCTACATAACCACACAAAGTGGTGTCTGATCGACTGTAGAAAAAAATTGTCCCCATGGTCCCTCTCAATTACCAAATGATCCACTTTATGGCTTGTCAGTGATATTTACCTGGATCACTCATAAATATACTCATTACTCACATTTCATGGTAAATAAATGGCCTAGTGCACACCATGGCATACATCAAACTATTAAGCATTGATACGAAAGGTACCTTAGATATCTTTTTTCTCTTATTATCTTTTTTGGGAAACAAATCCTTTGATAAATTAAAATGGCTTGCTAAGGGAGTCCCAACCGATTTAGCATCTTATATATTAAACCTCTCCAAGACCTTCTTAATGTACTCTTACTAAGAAAAATTCAGCTTCCATTCCTTTATATCCCTAGATATTCTCATACCAAGGATTTGTTCGGCTACCCCCAAAACCTTCCTAGCAAATGATTCACTTAGCTGCTTCTTGATTACTTTTATTTCCTACATATTTTTACCTACAACCAATATTTCATCCACAAACAAAAAGAAGATAAAGTAGTTTTCATCCTAAAATTTATTTATATACACGCAATGGTCAGAATTTCATCTAATCTAACCTTTCTCCATCACGAAGCTATCAAGTTTCTTATACCATTGACATGAAGATTGTTTCAATCCATACAATCTCTTAATAAATTTGCACATAATCTCCTCTTTACGTTTGACCTCATAGCTCTCTGGCTACTATATACATAGATCGTCCTCTAAATAACCATGGAGAAATGAAATATTTACATCTAGTTTCTCTAAGTGCAAGTGTTCTTATACCATTATTCCAAGAACGCTTCTAATAGAATTCATTTTTTTACAGGAGAAAATATTTCATCAAAATCTATACCTTTTTTTAGTGCAAACCCCTTGACCAGCAACTGAGCCTTGCATATTTTCTTTCCTCCTTCTTCATCTTTAACTCTGTATACCTACTTCTTCTATATTGTTCTTTTTCCTTCAGGTAACTTCAAAAAATTCCAAGCCTTATTCTCTAGTATAAATTGATGCTCCTCATTTATGGCTTGCTCCCACTTATTCCTGGCATCTACGTACATTGCTTTATCAAATCTCTCTACCTCTCCATTGTTAGTGAGTAATAAATAATAAAGAGAAGGAGAAACACATTCAAGTGCTCTTCTTTCCTTAGAAGACCTCCTCAATATAGGATTTTGGGGTTCCTATTGAGTAGGTTTCTGAATTGATTCATGGGTCACTTTAACATCTGGAAGATCCTCTACGACTGCATATTCTTTCCTAGATTCTTCTTGGTTTTCCTGCAATTGTTGTTTATACATAACTTTCTCCTTAAATACGAAATCCCTACATCGAATGATTTTCTTGTCCTTAATACTCCAACATTTATATCTAAATTCATAACCACCATAACCAATGAAAGTGCATTTTTCTGACTTAGCCTATATATTTGTCTTATCATTTTTTTCAATATGGACAAACACCTCACAACCAAAGAATTGAAGAAAGGAATAATCAACCTTCTTACAAGACCAAACCTCCTCATGTATGCCTCCATCTAAGGCACTTGAAGGTCCTTTGATTATCAAGTACACAACTATGCTTACCACTTCTTCCCAAAAAGAAATAAGTAGTCACGCATATAACCTCATACTCATAGCTCATTCAATTATTATCATGTTCATCCTTTCTGACAACCCATTCTGTTGTGTAGTTCGTGGAACTTTCTTTTTCCTGCAGATTCCATTCTTAGAACAATAATTATCAAACTCATTGTTGTTATACTCCCATCCATTATCTAACATTTTAGCTTAATCCATGTTTCATTCTCTACCAAGGCTTTCCATTTAACAAAAGTGTTAAATACATCAGATTTGTTTCTAATACAATAAACCCAAACTTTCCTTGTTGCATCATCAATAAAAGTAACATAATAATTTGAACCCCCAAGAGATGATACCTGAGCCGACCCCCACACATCAGAATGTACCAGCTCTAACTTACTCTCTTTCTTCGTAGGTCCAACCTTGAGAAACCTTACTCGCTTTTTTTTCCCATATACATAATTTTCACAGAAATCCAAACCTATTTTTGTATATTTGAGAAAATTCTTCTTTATGATATGCATGCCCTTATGGCTCATATGACTAAGCCTATAGTGCCACAATGTTGTATCTATGTCTGAAGCCACAAGATTACAAACATTAGTACTACATGTGGTTAAATACAATGTTCTAACTTTCTTACCTCTTGCCACCACAAGAGCACTCTTGGTAACCTTCCAAGAGTCTATTGTAAATATCACAGTATAACCATCACTTCCCAACTACCCCACCAAATATAATTTTCATCTTAATGTAGGCACATGTCTGACATCCTTCAATAGCCATGTATTCTCATTCTACATCTTAACCTAAAATGAACCTTTTCCAACTATACTGCAAGGCTCATCATCACCAAGAAAAAACATGCCCAAAATCCCCTTGAACATAATCAGCAAAATAATGCCTATGTGGAGTAGCATGGAAAGAAGCCCCCGAATCTAAAACCCAAGATTCTGTAATATTGTGCAAAGAAAGAATCAAAGCATCCTGATATACATTACCTGTTGCCACATTCACCTCCTTGTTTTCTTCATATTGTTTCTTCTTGTCTTAAAGCTCCCAACAGTCCTTCTTTGCATGCCCAGACTTTTCACAATGCCAACATACCATCTTGTTTTTGGATTTTGACCTTGCCTGATATTTTGATTTTCCATTTCTTCTATTCTTCTATGTCTCCCTCTAGTTTCCACTGTCAAAGCATTCCCTGAAATAGAAGATTCCTTGGAGAGCTTTTTCTTCACATTTCCTCACTTAGAATCACCCCTACAACATCCTCAAACTTCAACTTTGAGTTAGCTGGAACCAAGTTTCTTACTGCCATTACCAGGCTATTCCAACTCTTAGGTAAAGAGCACAAAATTAATAAAGCCCTAACTTCTTCATCAAATTCTATTTTAACTGAAGCTAACATATTCACAATCGTATTAAAATCATTTAAATGTTCTATTATTGAACTATTCTCACACATCTTCATATTAAACAACTTTTTCATTATAAAATATCTTGTTAGAGGCAAAGGGTTTTTCATACAACTTCCCTAATGCATCCATAAGTTGCATTTTAGTATTTTCCTTTGAAAGATTAAATAATACCGAAGATGCAAGACACATGGTTAGATTGTTCCAAGTGTCTTCCTATCCAACAAATCCCATTTGCATCTGTCATGCTCGAGGGGTTTGTTCACCTTCTCAGACAATTGAATATAAACATCCTTCTGATAAAGGTAATCTTCCATCTGCATCTTCCAAAGACTAAAATTCTACCCATTGAATTTATCAACCTTTGATCTTCCATCATCTGTCATAGCTCTCACTCAAGCTAAAACTTTCCCTGTAATTCAACACTTCAACAAACCAAACCAGGCTCTGATACCAATTATTAGGAAATAAGGGATAAAATATTTGGAACAATCCCACAGAGAATTGCAACAGTAGAAACTAATATGCAGAAAGATATTACAGATATCAAATAAAAGTAT
>JAHRHJ020000163.1:70000-98744 GCA_019776745.2 Taxus chinensis
AACCCAAAAAATTAACTTATTTTTAGAAAAATTAGGTGAAATGGAAAGTGACCTAACCCCTCAAAATTATCCATATGCAAATTTTAAAAACCCAAATATTCATGAATTAACAAAGATTACACACTACAATTTACATTTATTTGACCTCTTTCTTCTGCCTTTTACTTTCTCTTTGGTATTACACGCCGTAAAACCTAATCATAACTTTACTTATTTTTCTTTATGGATTTATACACTAGCACCCGCCAAGGACAATTACGCCTAGGCACTCATTTCCCCTCTGGGATCCCTTGACCCTTTTCTATCTTACTTGCTTCTTTTGGGTCTTTTTTATATTTTGGGAATCTTTTTTACTTATGGCTCGGCAACACAGTAGGTAATTATGAAATTCAAACAAAGGAATAATATAAATACAAAGTTATGTGTTCAAAATGAGGGACCAAGCTCTGCGCATTACTACTATCACCCAAGCTTGCACTCAAAAGGCACCTAAAGCACTTCAAAGCATCCATTTGGCATTCATTCAAGAGACAAGGGACTACATATTCTATATACACTTAATAGGGAGGGGAATTTTATTCTAGTCCATACATACATTTGTATATTCTAGAAAACCTAGCTCGATATCTAGTGCATCTTATGCAAGGCCTTCCCAGGGCACCATTCTTACACACAATCACAAGAACTACATGGAGTATGATATGTAGTGTAGTTCTCAGTTGTAAGTTCACTCTATCGAGGGAATATAGGGGTAGTCTTACTCTCCATATTAAATCTTTCATTTTTGGTTTTATAGGTGAACTTTTGTTTTGTAGGTTACATGTACCTTCTACATGATCATGGAGTGACATCCGGATGATAAAAAAGAATATTTGTGACACTTGTGTGACACAGTAAAAATTATTGTAGTCACAGGAACCTAGTAGACATCGCTGGTGCCCAGGAGCCCATACCCTAATCCAGGCGCCCTTTTCTAACATCATGCATGAGCTCCATAATTTATTCTGAGCATTTATAACACTATTCACCTCATGTTCAACAAGTTTCCCACTCCAGAGCACTTCCAGATCAAGTGTAAATCAGCTAAGTCATCATTTCTATATTTCTTGCTTAGGGTTTCATACTTACTTGCTTATTTGTTTGCATCATATTGTATTTAGCACTTATATATCATTTTCTATATTCAGTTACTTTTTAATATGGGTTTAATAAGCTCATTTTTGTTAAATTAGGAATGTGTTACTTTATTTTGATTAGAAATTTTGTAATGATGGATGTGAAAAGAGGTTACATGTTGGATTTTCTTTTTTGCTCATTATTTTCATTATATTTTGGGGATGTGCTCTTGATTTGGGAAGTGATGTATTTTTTGACTAATTTTGGAAGAACATTTGTTTTGTTTTAGAGAAGGGGATATACTTGGGGTGAGTTATAATGAGTGTACTTAGTTAGCATCCATGTGTAGGCAAGTCACCCACTCCCCTTACAAAATCTCTAAATAAGCCCCATGCCTTTGATAGGGGGGTTGGCTAGTTACACTCTTTTGATTTTCTTTGGAGAATTATTGTGCTTTATGAAGCTTGGGGTAGTGGATAGAATATTGTAGACAGTAGAGATCTTAACTATGGATTCAAGGTAGGGATATAATACCAATAGTATTTCAATATTTTTGTTACTATTCTTGTTTATTACTTCTTGATTATGCGTGTTTCATTTTCCTTGAAACTTTATTAGTCATTTTCTTGCTTCCTTTTTATGGTGTGTTTTGTGGTTATATCAAGAAATGTGTTGGGGAGGGTAAGAATCCCTAGGAATAGGTATTGGCAGGGATGGTGGTGAGTTAGTTTTGGTGGAGGTAAAAGCAACTAGGTTAATGATATAATTATAGTTGCTATTTTTTATTTATTGGAGGGAGCTAGGGTAGATAGGAATTAGTCCTTTGGTGGAGTTAAAAGGTGTAGGTTTGGTGGTATAAATTGTAGTAGAGGTATAAGGAGAGTTGGAATTCTGCATGATTAAGGACTAATTCACTACCCATTTTTGATAAATAAGGAGACCAATCATCATTTATCTGTCTCCCATTTCATTTGGTTTTCAAGCTATTGTCTCTTTTTTGTTGTTTGTTTGGGTGTATCTTTGTGTGTTGTGTTTGTTTTTTCTTGGATCTCTTAGAGAAATACTAAAGGTAAGTTTCTCACATGGATTTTTGGTTCATCCATTGTCCGTTTGTTTGGGATCGAGAGCCATTGTAGGAATTATCCTCTTCTCCAATGGGTATGGTTTGGTGGAGAGCGTTGTTTAGCTCCGCTTGTGTGCTTGTGGATAGCTTGAAGATGAATAAGTTACCCTATATTACAATCATCTTCCTCCTTGTTATTGGAAAAGGTTTCTCCATTTTACATTTGTAATGTAACTTGTTGTATCCTGTATCCTGAAAACTTGGAAAGGAATTACTTTTAGAACATTGTGATGTATTGTAAATATTTGCCATGTAAAATTTAACGAGATGTAACTTTTATCTTTGTGAGGAATTTAAATGAGATTTAAATTTATGAAAGTTTCAAAGTTGTATCATTTGAAATGGGAAAGTTGGAATGAAACATTATTGTGTATTTGGGCAAGATGGAAGCTTGTTTCATTGACTTTTGTTAAATATTATAGATTTGTGTTGTATTAGATTTTGTTAAGAAAGAATTATAGGAAAGGTTGAGTCAATGGTTGAAGTGGATAAAATTGATGGCATTATATTCTTGTGTTGAGTTTTTGTAATAAGTTGGTTACTATATTTAGTCAAAATTGGATTTAGTACTATAATATTCCTTGTATATAACCTTACATTGATTTCTTTAGCCCAAATTTGATAGCTTGATAAATAAAATTTTATCTTGGAACTTTGTAAGATCATTTTTGAACTATGTGTGTGTGTATATATATATTATCACATTATTATAGGTTATATTATAATAGTATTGGATTATAATACAACCATGAAAATTAAAATAACCTAAAAGATAATATATAGATTTAAGTATAACATCTATAAATATATTTTATTTAGGTTGAACAATTAAAAATATAAGGCTCCCTGTTTCAAATAATATAAATATTATAATTATATATAATTAATACAATTATTATAATGCGGAATAAGAAATACACACACACAGATAAAAGAAGTCAATACTTTATTAAGAAATAGGATTTTTTTAAAAATATATATATTCATATATAACTTGGATTTCATTTAAATATAAAATAAGACAATACATAAATATATAAATAAATAATTAATTAAAAGAAATATAAAATAAAATTAAAACATTTTCTTTTGGCAACACCCTCCTTAGCTGCGACCTGCCCCTCATCAGTCTCCTATGGCCAAACCTCCGTAGACACAAACTCCACAATTCTGGTGGGGAATGATCGATCCATCCCACAACCCACACTCACCCCAAATCTGACCTCCCTTTGACCCTACATCTGCCTTTTCTCCCTCCGTTCTCTCCTTACCCTGTGTGGCCTCCCCACTGGCCGCTCTTCCCACCACATTTTGTTCCCCATGGGCCACCTCTCGGCCACTCCAACCTACCCCTCCACTATGGACCCCTCTCTGCTTCATCCCTTCCCTTTCATCCTCCCTACATCAAAAAAATAAGTATAAAACCCAAAAAATGATGACAAGCAATAGTTTCCTCTCAAAGACCGTAGAACCCGCTTCAAATACATTCAGATCCAGCTTAATCGATTTGTATATAATAAATGAGGAGATGTTAGGGTTAAAAATTTATCTCCTTGAGCAGGGTTGATTTAACCCATAATAGTACTCCCAATATTTATGAAATCAGGGATAAAATATGTGGAACAATCCCACATAAAATCGAAATAGTAGAAACTAATATGCAAAAAGATATTACCGATTTGAAATAAAAGTATAGAAAATAGAAAAACACAACAAAAATACATTATTTAATATGGTTCACCTAATTTGGGATATGTCCACTAAGAATCACTTGCTCAAATTCTATTACAAGCCACCTCTTTCTCTCAATACAATACCTAGGTCTGTTTGGATCTATACTCAACAAACGCTCTTGAATTCACACTTGAACTCACACACCTACAATGTTATATCTCACCTATCAAAATAACATCAATAGGAAATGCTTAAGTAGTTTTACAATACCATGGGTACTAAAACATCCTGAATTGATTTTTGCTCCTCTTCTCGTTGGAAGCACTTGTAAGTCTGAATGTTTCCCACTATAAGAAAGCGGATGTATCGTCCTGAACGTGGCAGTATTTTGGAGGTCGAAACTTTAAAAGAGTGCATTCCCCCGCAATCTAACACCTACTCAGAGTGCCCACATCCCCATACAAATATCATACTATTTTTTTTATTCCCTACGACCTGCAAAGATTGTAATATTATTAATATGAGTCATAAAACAACTCATTATTAATAATATAGGATATTGTATTAGTTGTGAGTTTGTTGAATCAACAACTCACGTAGCTATTTGAGAGTTATGTGAGAGATTGATGGGTTTGGGAGTGATTCATAGGAGAGATAAGAGAGAGATATTGTGAGATCAAAAGATTGGAGTTGAATTTTGTATTAAGTAGATCATTCTCCTATATATTGTAAGCTCTGTCACCATGTAATTGTTACAGGCTGCAGATTTATTATCAATAATATAGTGTGTTTATTATTTATATTATCCTTTGCAATATTATCTTCATTCTGCAACATTGTTTTATGTCTCTTATGGCTTTCTTAAATTATTTAATGTAATTGCTACTTATTTAGATTAGTTAAAATATCAATTTCATATCATCTGGTATCAGAGTAGGTCAATCTGTAGCTATGAGAGTCGTTGCAGGACAAAATCGTGGCCTCTAGGATGCAGATCTGAGAGTTTTAAAGCTTCTGTCGTCGTTTTCTAAATTCTGGGTTTGTAACATAGGGATCATCGTCGATTCTCCTGATCGCCGTCAATTCGGATCCAATTGCCGTCGATTCTGTTGATAACTGACGACTCTACCTGCGGATTGACATAGAACCTGTTTCTGGTCGCTGATGATTTACTCCAGTTGCCAACGAATCTGCTAATCGCCGACGATTCTGTTTCTAGTCGCCAGTGATTCACTTTGGTCGCCATCGACCACTGTGGTAAACTTGACAGCAAGCTTTTTCCTGCATTTTTCAGTTACTTTTTAAAGCTTTCTGTTCTACATTGAGGGGGGATTTTCAAACTAAGCTCCAATTTTACATTTTTTGAGTAACTAAAGCAACATTTGATGGAGGAAGGAGGCAACGGAGGAAGGGAGCGTTTTAGCGACCTCTTGTCTGGGACCATCGACGAGGCTGCAATACTGCTTTGGTGGCCATGTTTTTTTTTTCAGTTATGTGTTTTAATTTCCATTGTATGCAAATAAGAATAGATGATAATTCCTGTTCAATTATTGTAATAAGTGAGCTCCTGCGTGACTGATATTTCTTGTATTTTCCTTTGAATGTAAAAATATGAGTTGGGAAACGTGTACGCTGCTATGGAGTGGTTGGTGGTATATTAGAAAACTAATTTGAGAGTATGTGAATCTCTTAGAAAAACATATACAAAGTGGTTAATGGTTCCACTAGAAAACCTGTTAGAGTTGATGGTACTCTTTGAAAACCGTCGTATCATGAGAAGGTACTAGACAAAACTCATCCATGTTCGCTCTAATGGGGGGAATGTTAGGATTTATCCTTGGATTAGTGCTCACATGTTATTGTTTGTAAAGATGTAATAGTCATATATTACATTAGTGAGTTAGTGTCTTAGTAAGATATTAATATTGTTATATTAATATCATGTGTGTGAGAAAATAAAGATTGTAATATTATTAATGTGAGTCATAAAACAACTCATTAATAATATAGGATATTGTATTAGTTGTGAGTTTGTTGAATAAACAACTCACGTAGCTATTTGATAGCTGTGTGAGAGATTGATGGGTTTGGGAGTGATTCTAAGAGAGATAAGAGAGGATATTGTGGGATTAAAAGATTGAAGTTGAATCCTTATATCAAGGAGATCATTCTCCTATATATTGTAAGCTCTCTCACCATGTAATTGTTACAGGCTCCAAATTTATTCAATCAATAATATAGTGTGTTTATTAGTTACTTTATCCTCTGCAATATTATCTTTATTCTGCAACATTGTTTCATGTCTCTTATGGCTTTCTTATAATATTTAATGTAATTGCTGCTTATTTAGATTAATTAAACTATCAATTTCATATCAAAGCCTTGTTTCATAAGTCTATCCTCAGTTAAAACTCTCCCCCTTAACAGCAGCCACACAAAGAAGCTCACCTTGGGCCATAAAGCAGGCTGCCATATGCGTTTGAAGATATCCTTCAGTGGATGAGGAGTACTTTTGCTTAGAGAAGCATAGCCTGAAGAGACTGTATCTTGTTACCTTTTTCATCTTATATTTTCGTTTTTATTTCTTTGGTAAGTATAATGCTGGATTACTAGTAATGACAATGGGTGAACCTAAGATTAGTTCATTTTTACTTATTTTTATTGATAGCTTAGTAAAATTTAATTACTCAGCAGCTCCTTTACTCCTAGGTATTAAATTTTACTTAATTTAATATATTTTAACCATTGTATCATTTCTTATGATTTCCTATTTAAATGGCAATAAACAACTCATCCTAAATTTTGATTTTAAATTTCATTCTAGGTTCACAATAATTACATCCATGGCACTATTGTCCTACCTAAATGTACATCGTAACACTATCATGCTTTTCATCCTGTCCCAAGTTTGCAATCTTCATTTTCTATGCTCTTCCTACATGATGGATCATAAATGGTGAACGATTGACTATCAATAAAAAATTCCGTATGGCCCAGTTTCATGTACAGCAGAAACTTGTCCACTTTACTGTATTGTCTGATATTTACCTAGATAACTCATAAATATAGGGAATTACGGCCTAGAGGCTAGGCTTCTTGAGAAATGAGAATCAAAGTTGTACACCATACATACATGCAAACTATTAAGCATTTTGTCAAAAGGTACCATAGATCATAGGGTTTTTTCTAAATTTATTTTGGTCAGTACATCATTTGATTTAAAATGGTTACCAGAATGAGAAAAACTATTTTTTTAGGGCTAGATTAGCATTATTACGGTCAGTCCTCAGCCAAACAAGACCATTCTTAACAAGTATCTTGCAAGAAAGTTAGCTGCATTCCTAGATATTGTCTAGATATCCTCATACCAAGGATTTATTTGGCTACCCCTAGAACCTTCGTAGAAGTTGATCACTTGAGTTGCTTCAAAAGTAATTTTAGGAGAGTGCATATTGGGAGGAAGAAGAAATATTTTATAGAAGCTATCCAGATATTGAGCAGTCTTGGGGAGATGATTCATACTTTATATACATTTTAGTGGTTTGGACCTGGACATGAACACTAATCTTATGTTGTCAGAGGCAGTGAAGGACATTCTTATAGATTGTATAGTTTTTCTGTGCAGACTTTAAATACATTGTTGGATCAGAGAGTGAGCGAAATTGTTGGTGATTCCAGAATCCATAACTCCAGTAAGCTCGGCAACGGGCTGTTTAGATCTCTTGCTTGATTGCTTCTTCCATGACAAATGCACATCTCCATAGTCACCCAGGTTCTGTTTTGTTAGGTGCCATGTATTCAAAGTAATAGAGTGAGCTCAAGGCACTACCTTGCAAATGGAACAAAAGTTTCATCATAGTCTAACTCCCTCTTTTTCAGAGAGACCCCCTTGACTATGAACCTGTTCTTGAACTTCTCTATGCTTCCATTCTTCAATAAATGTAATATATGAAGGACTGTCTAGAAACAATAACTGATTTCCCCTCTGATCTTGATACAATTCTCCAGACATCTTTCTTTATGATAGAGTTATGCTCCTCCATGGTTTCATGCCAAAGCTGGCATCTACCTAATTGCTTCCTCAAAACATCAAGGTTCTGCATCTATTGTTAATAGATGTCATCAATGAAAGATAACTACGAAATTTCTTAGGTGATGGCTTACTGTAAATGATCAATTTGGGCTTGCCAATATTCTCCTCTGCAGTCATCTAAGACCCAGGAAATCCTTCTCGGCCTCTTGGCTCAAAGGAGGGTGGTGCGACCTCTACCTTTTTTGGCTGGAATCAATCTGATTTCTTATCCTATAGTTGGTTCAACAGTGTCCTAAACTCCTTCAATTCATTGTAGGAGGCACCTGAGAAATCGAGGACCACACCTCATTAAATTTTACATCCTGACTTATCACTGTCTTCATTTGCGTAGGAATATAGATCTGGTAGCCCTTAGATGTCTCACTGTCACCCACACAAAAATGCCTTTGATACTCGAAGGCTGCATGTTTTTTATTTTACCTAAAACTTGGAAATGTATGTAAATAGGATAAACAAATCCAAACACAGAGATGAGATACCTCTGGCTTCTTACAATACGATATCTTTCTCAAGTGTTTTGTCTCATAATATTCTATGTGGGTACATGTCCAAGATACAGATAGTTGTGTTGCATGCTTCCGCCCAAAGGCACATGGATAGTTCTCTCTCATGGACTTCATGCACTTAGCTGTCTCCATTATGATGGGTTCGTTCTTCCTCTCAGCTACTCCAATTTTTGTTGTGGATAATATGGCATTGAGAACTCCCTCTTTATTCCGAACTCTTTGCAATAACTGTTAAATGCCTTGGAGGTATACTTCTCTCCATTATCTGACTTAAGACATGTTTCATTCTCTACCAAGGTTTTACATTTAATAAAAGTTTCAAACACATCAAACTTATTTCTAATGCAATATACCCAAACTTTCCTTATTACATCATCAATAAAAGTAACATAATAATTTTGGACCACCAAGTGATGATACCTGAACTGACCCCCACACATCAGAATGTGTCAGCTATAACTTACTCTCTTTATTTGTAGGTCTAACCTTGAGAAAAATTACTTGTTGTTGTTTCCCATATACAGTCCAATTTTCACAGAACTCCAAACTTGTTTCTGTATATTAGTGAAAATATCTTCTTTATAATCTGCATGCCCTTATGGCTCATATGACCGAGCCTATAGTGCCAAAATGTTGTATCTACTTCTATAAGCCACAACATTACAAACATTAGTGCTACAAGTGGTTAAATACAAGGTTCCAACCTCCTTATCTCTTGCCAGCAAACAATAGCACCCTTGGTAACCTTCCAAGAGTCTACTGTAAATATCACAGTACAACCATAACTTCCCAACTTCCTCACCGATACAAATTTTGTCTTAATGTAGGCACATGTTTGACATCCTTCAATAGCCAAGTATTCCTCATTCTGCATCTTAACTTGAATAGAAGCATTTTCCAACTATGTTGTAAGGCTCATCATCACCAAGAAAAACATGTCCCAAAATCTCCTTAAACATAAGATTAACAAAATAATGCCTATGTGGAGTAGCATGGAAAGAAGCCCCCGAATCTACAACCCAAGATTCAATAAGATTGTGCAAAGAAATGAATCAAAGTATCTTGACATACATTACCCTATTGCCACATTTGCCTCCTTGTTTTCTTCCTATTGTTTATTCTTGTCTTGAAGCTCACAACTATCCTTCTTTGCATGCCCAGACTTTCCATAGTGCCAACATACCATCTTGCTTTTGAATTTTGACCTTTCATGATCCTTTGATTTTCTACGGCTTCCTCTATTCTTCTATCTCCCTCTAGTTTCCACCATCAAATAATTCCCTGAAGTAGAAGATTCACCAGATCTTTTTCTTCACATTTCTTTGCTTAGAATCACCCCTACAACATCCTCAAACTTCAACTTTGAGTTATGCTGGAACCGAGTTGCTTACTGCCATTACTAGGCTATTCCAACTCTCAGGTAAAGAGCACAGAATTAATAAAAGCCCTAACTTCTTCATAAAATTTTATTGTAACCGAAGCTAGAATATTTACAACCGTATTAAAATCATTTAAATGATCTACTGCATTGAACCGTTCTCAGACATTTTCATATTAAACAACGTTTTCATTAAAAATATCTTATTAAGAGGCAGAAGGGATTTTCATACAACTTCCCTAATACATCCATCAGTTCTTTTGTAGTATTTTCCTTTGAAACATTAAATAATACCGAAGATGCAAGATTACAGTCCGGATTGTCCCAAGTGCCTTCCTATCTAGCAAATCTCACATTGCCGCATCCGTCATGCTCGAGGGGTTTGTTCACCTTCTCAGACAACGGAATATAAAGATCCTTCTGATAAAGGTAATCTTCCATCTGCATCTTCCAAAGACTGAAATTCTTCCCCGTTGAATTTATCAACCCTAGATCTTCCATCATCTGCCATAGCTCCCACTCAAGATAAAACTTTCCCTACGATTCAAAACTTCAGGAAACCAAACCAAACTCTGATACCAATTGTTCGGAAATAAGGGATAAAATATGTGGAATAATCCCTCATTAGAATCGCAACAGTAAAAATTAATATGTAGAAAATATTACAGATCTCAAATAAAAGTGTAGAAATAAAATAACAAAACACAAAGAGATAGTATTTAACGTGGTTCACCCAATTTGGGCTACGTCCACCAAGAATCACTTGCTGAGATTTTATTACAAGCCACCGCTCTCTCAATACAATAGCTAGATCTGTTTTAGAGCTATGCTCAACAAACTCTACAGAATTCACACCCGAATTCAAAGCACATATGCAATGTTTACATTATGTCTAACATATGCAGAAAACCATATAAATAGACAACTGCTTAAGCAGTTTTACAAAACCGTGGGTATCAAAACTAGGGCCAAAACCATCCCATAAACCTATGGGTCAAAAAACCCCGCCCATATGAGAAAATCACGTTTCCCGATAAATCCCTCCGGCGAGACAACTGTGGAAAGTGTACAATACTCTTAGTGTATAGTCTTCAACACTTTTTTCACATAAAAATAGGCTCCACAACCTAACACTTTGCTCTCCTAAACTTCTTCCCCAAAGAGAACCCCTTTTACTTTGCTCCTCTCCAAGAGCTCCCCCTATTCTTTGATACCAAACTCCCTTTTTGTATTCTAAATCCATCCCTTCAAGTCCCAAAAGTTTATTAAAAATTTCTAAGATGAGAAATCCAAAAAAAATCAACCATTAATTTCATTTTGCAACCAATGCATACACAAATTAAAGTGGTTATGTAACTACAAAAAGCCTTGCAACTTATGGAGGCCATAAATTTTGCATATGAACTCAAATTGAAGTGTCGTTTTTGAAAGCACATAAATTTTCAAGAAGAATCCAAATATGTAATCTAAAATAAATTTGGATATATTCCCCATGAATTGTTTTACCTCTACACAAAATCTATTGTTTTATGTCATCAATCGTTGCAAGCAATTTTTAAATCCTATTGACATTTTATTAACTCAACCAACTAAATTTGATTATATGCATGATCCACTTTTGAATCATATCTCCCTAATTTGAAAACTTTTAGTCCCCGCAAAATATGTATACTTAAAAAATAAGGACTTATCTTCGATTTGTCAAATGTGATTCATGTTCATTGTAACGACCCAAAAAATTCCACACACGAACAACACAAGTGACCATACAGGATAAGGGGTGGTTCAGTTTGAAACTTAGGCTTAGACACATAGACATTTGACGCAACATGTCGTCACCAGAGGAATACAACTAACACTGTGAACAATCTATGATACATAGTTTTTATGGCCATATATAGGCAGCACAGATATACGTATGGTTCACCTAGTTACATAGGACAATATGTATAATATATTTTTTTCTTTTTGGCAAGACAACATAGAAGTCCAATCACAGAACACACTTACAGTTAGGGCCAACCACAATGAGATATTCTTGAGGGTTATTTTATTTTAAAAGGACATCTTGCAATTCTTAGCTTAAGTTTTCAAGGAGGCTCAAGATATGATTTGTACAATTCATCTTACCAAGCTAAGTTTATTCCTCTTACCAAGCTAAGTTTATTCCTTTGACATTGAGTAATTATCTTTAAATCTTCTCTATTATGACATTTATTTGCTTAATTCATTTATCAAGAAAAAAGGAGTATTTAAATTCCACAAGGCCATCTAATCACCACTAACGCTACTTAAGATTCGTTCTTGCCCACAAGACAACATGGTTTTTAAGTTCAACACATTTAAGAGAAGAGGATACAAGGTGCCTTGGAAAAGGGTTAGAGGGAGAAGGTCGAGATGAAACATCTTTAGGACCTCATTAGTTATTCCCAGTATTTAATTGAAGCTAGGGCTCTTAACCAGAATTATCAACAACTTTACTTAGGCTTCGCTAAAAGTATTAACAAGGAGTAAAAATTTACTTTCCAAATGGCGGTGAGAAGGATGGTGAGGTCTCCAATTTGTTTTCTCTGGCTTATTAAATCTTATCATCTTCAAACAACTAACAGTTCATTTCACCTTAGCGTCATTTTACAAATTTCACCGTAAAAGGAATAATGTTCACTAGAGGAGCCAGGGTTATCATGTTATAAAAGGTTTACCTACAATGATAGTCTTGCCCTTGTTTACTTAAAGAATTTCTTGCTCTCAAGTTGGTTACGTTACTTTATTTGAATACAACTTTTAACCCCTACGTATAACTTTACGTATGACGATATACTTTTAATCTTAACGTTCCAGAAGTATTAAAACAATCCCATGTTAGTTTTACTTATAACACTTTATTACTAATTCATGACAAGGTTGAACTCAAAATTTATTCTCAAGGCAAAGTTGTAGCAACACTCACTTACAAGAACAAAACAAGATTTCATCAATTCTTAAAATACTGATACTCCAACAAAGTCACTCAACACAATAACCAAATTTTATTATAATTTCAATGATGGTCAAACAATACAAGGTTTCCAAAGTTCAGATGACAAAGTCCACGATACTTAATACTAAGACATTAATCATCTTTTAAACTTTCCACTGGACGTTAACAATAGTTGAACAACATAAAAAGGTTTCGAGCAAAGGATCTTCTCAACTGAGATTGATGACAAAAGTCTACAAATCTATCCCTCATCTACACGCAAATCCATCTGCAGCAAATTTTCTACAAGAGTCAGTTCACGAGAACTGAGCAAGATAAGGCTACACAAAACCACCATAACTATTACTATTATCTAACCATGCCACAAAAAGGAAGCACTTTATTACAAGAATTGGGTCAAACCTCTAAACACTATCAACACATCAAGTTATAATAATTTCTCTATCATGCCAATCAAAGAAGGAGGAGACCTTGTACTTCAGCTAGGAGTAAAAGCAACGAAAGTATAACAATAGTATGAGAATGGCTCTTGGCCCTATAAGGAGAAATAAACAATCTAGCAAAAACAGAATTCCCATCAAGTAAGTAATTAAACAATAATTACAAGATTGAGATTTGATATAAATAGACCAACCATCTAGAAATTTATCAAAGGCACCAATCGCATAGGCTAAAATAATAATATTTCTAAAAGAACAAGAGTTGATCAACCCAAGGAAGGGGAACCACGGGTTTCAAAAATTAACACCAAAGGCCATGTATAATTGAGTTTCAAACCGGAAATCAAATAGAGTATACACACAACATAAGTTTCGAAGCGAAGGCAAGTATACTAGTTTTGACCATTAACTACAAGATTTTCCAATCATTCAAAAAGGGGCAATGTCTTACAGGCTAGTAGCAAACACGCGAGAGAAGAAGGGAGTTCCATCAAACAAGAGTATACAATATATTCATCAAAAAATTTTATAACACTAAGATTTGCAAACCTCCACAACAATTACTAGTGTTTGGTTAATTTAAAATAAATTACCTATTTCCCAAAAACAACCATATTTTAAGGCAACCCTTGGTAACAACCGTCAACCGTCACACAAAGATACAAACATAATTTCTAAGCGACATTATCAAAACAAAACCTTCCGCTATGAATCCATAAGACTATCAAATGAAAGATGAGTTTTTCCCGAGGATTATTCACATTTAAGGAAATTTCCATCACAAAATATTAAGGTAATTACGTGCATAAAAACCGGACAATATTAAAATAGCGTTAACACTACAAAGGAGAAATAATGCAAGTTAGGAAAATTAGAAGAGCGCCATCAACAACAATTCTGAGAGGGGAATTAGACTGAAACTATTCTAGTGTCTACGAGGTACTAGATTCGCACAATGAAACCTCAAGCTTAGCTGATCCGAAAAGCTAGTTATGTTCAAGTTGATAAGGATGGTCAAGATACTTCTTGAGGATGGCCTTAAAATCCTAGAAACAAGATGAAAGAATAGTATAAGAGTCTAAACACGTGAGACGGCAAAACACATTGCACACAAAATTTTTCATTCTCTACCAGTTTTGATACCAAAACTCTAAGCTGGCTAGCCCACGCATTGCTCACACAATCCTACAACCTTTCAATTTCTCGATGCCAAAAGGTTATCAAAGGAGAGTTTACCAAAGGACCTCTAACAAAAAGAACGTCAAAAGACCAACTAATTGTTTGTGGCCCAACAGGTAGGAGCTTCATAGTTAGTCGTAACTGTACTTCACATAATGATCGAAAATACTAGTTTGATCAACATAATAACTTGCAAATTCAATTCCTTATTGCTCAAATTTTTATAGAATTTAAATGAGTCTAAACATCACGTACTATGGAAAGTAGTCTCACTAAATTATTCAAACTTACAAGCTACCATTTACAAGAAAATAGACACACTGACTCTACTTCAAGTTTCTTGAAATTATTTTGTCGACAGTCAATTTTATATGATGTGTAGGTAAATCCCTTTTCAACATGGCTCAAGTTCATGTTACCACTCACTACATCGTCAAAAATTTGTTGCATCTTTTTTTCCCATTTCAAAATAAATTTTTCTGTCCAAGATGAAATATGCTCCTTAGAATCAAAAGATAAAAGATAACTTATATTCCAAAATAGTCTATTGTTTAATGGTTGTGACACTTATCGATAATTTTTGGCAGATTCCAACCATTGAGAGTATCTTCCTGGTACATTCTGGGTAGACCAAAAACATGGCCCGTTGACCTCAAGAGTCAAGGGTTCAGTTTCTATTTATAGACACAAAATCATGCACTTTGGGCAACTATCTAGTTTCAATCACATATTATTATCCATATAGTTTCTAAGTACGAAAAGTAATAATTAACCCATGTCTTTGGCCACCTTTCTTTCCTTGATGCCTCTTCTTTTAGTCTTGTACTCTTACTTGCTTAGTCCTCCTTTTCACCTTTTGACATTTTTCATTCTCAATAAGAGCACCCTAACCAGGACAGTAGCGTCAGGCCCTCCTATCCCCTCTGGGCTTCCCTATCCTTTTACACTTTACTCTCAATTTTTGGGTCCTTTCTAACCATTTGGGCATCTTATAATTTTTAAAGTCATCCTTTTTGGGGTTAATTATGAAATTCAAGTGAAGGAATCATTTAAATATAAAGTTATATGATCATAATAAGGGACCAAGAAATAAACATTACTTATCACCACCAAAGGTTTCATCCATCAAGGATTTTATTGCTCCATTTGCATCCATATAGCTCCATCGCAAGGGACAAAGCTTGGTTCATCTGCATCAAACTTCATAGGAGGGTATTTTATTCTATTCCATGCACGCATTATATACATTCTACATCTAGGTGCTTACTCATTACTTCAAGTGTGACATGCACAAGAGAAACCTATGGCACAATTCCACACACATACAAATAAAGAACTGCGTTGGGTCTGAGCTATAGTGCAATGCTAAGTTATAAGTCTGCCATTTTGGTAAATGAGGATAGTCTGACCCCTTCATTTGCATCTATATTTTTTAGGGTTTGATGCTTTGTTTGGATTTTTACAGGTGATTCATTCATTGTAGGTTTATAGTAATATCAACAATCTCAGTGCGACATACATGCGATAGGAAGCGAACAAGTGTGAATCCCTAGAGACCCTGTTAGAACCAGGTCCCCATCATTTCTGTAGACCATGGCACCCAAAATCAATATTAGAGTGCCACAGGCCCCCCTATCCTTCTCCAGGCACCATAGTCTAGCTAAATCAATCAGATCTGGATTTTTTAAGGCTCCTGTGCGACGGTCTCCCAGTCCTGTTCAGCCAGTATTCACTACGAGACATTCCCACAACTTCTTTGAATTAGCTAAGGCTCTTCTAACCCTATTTTCACTTAGGTTTTTATTACTTCATTTCCTATTTGTTTGTGTATTATTTAAGTATTTCATTGCCTATTTATTTGTTGTAAACTTGCATTATATTAGACTATTATATTACATTTTAGCATAATCATTTTGGTGAACCCGAAAAATCAAACCCTTTTTTCTGAACATGTCTTCTCCTTATCAAGTCATGATCCAATCATCTTATCCTTCTTTTGTGTGGAGTAAAGTTTCTGGTATAGTTACTATTGATGTTGATTTCATGAAATTTTGTACTCAACATCCTCCTCACTTTATTACGCATAGGGCTTATCCTTCCATCAATGTGGTTACTACTCGCCGCACTCGTCCTCCTATAGCTCCACCTGCTTCTCTTCCTCCACCTATCACTTCATCAGCTCCTCGTAACGGTTATGATGTCATTGATCAACTCAAAAACACACTAGCTAATATTTATCTCTATGACTTATTGTGTAATACACCAGACTTTCGTCAAACACTAAAAGCATCCCTTAGGTCCATTCATATAGAAATTGATAACTATGAAGTGGCCTTTACACACCTCATTCAATTTCTCAGACATTTTCCACATGCTATATCATTCACTAATGAGGATATATCACTTTTTTCTAAAAGCAATCCATGTGCGCCCTTTCTTATTACGGCCATTATTAGCACCACTTACATTAAAGGTATACTCATTGATAATGGGTTAGTCGTCAACCTATGTGATCATTCTCTTCTCAAACAATTGGCTATTAATGACAACTTAATTTATAAGAACTCTACTCTTATTCAAGTTTATGAATCTACTACTCACACATGTCTAGGGACCATTCCATTTCATATTCGGGTTGGGCCTAAGACCATCTTCACTAACTTCTATGTTATTGACATTTCATTCTAATTCAATTTATTACTCGGTATATCCTAGTATAATTGTTATAGTGAATGAGTGACTTTACTTAGTCTAGTCAATGTAAAAAGTGATTGTGTGTGTAAATGTAATAACTAGGTGTGCAAGAGAGAGAAAATAGAGATAGGTAGGTGGAAATTAGTTGTTTTAGTGCCAAATTAAGGCTTATCATGATGTGTACTAAGTTAGTCATAGGAAGTTGAATAATATTTATAGTGGAGAGAAATTCTTGGATGTAGTTATCATCATATTCTAAGTTTAGATGTTTACTAGAGCTCATCTACAGGAGTAGAATACAGTCCATTCCTAGTTGACTAGACTAGAGGAGAAAAGGAAGGAAGGAACGTGATATAATATGAAATGGAGAAAATCATGATGTAATGGGGATGTATGGTCATGGAATAAACTAATGGAGCATTATTGTAGGTGAATTTTTGTACAACTTGTTTGAATTGTTGTTTTTTAATGTATTGTGCTGAGCAAAGACCCTGTCATAGCCGAATGCTAGAATTTGGATAGTCATCAAGGAAGGGTCATTTGTAAGATGTTTGAATGCATGAGTAGGAAGAGGAGGTTAAGAGGATTAACCATGAATTTTTATAGGCCTTGAAACTGATCAAATTACCCTCTAGCCTCAAATATACCCTCTTGGACTCTAATTAGGGAAAGACACAATTTAATTTCTATCCACCCAAATATCTTGAAATTTTAGGAGCATTTCTGTTTAAATGATATGTAGAGGTATGTCAAGTTCCAGGAGTCTTATTTCACACATGTGGGAAAATTGGAGGAGTGTTTATCAGGTCAGACTATACAGGTAAAGTAAAGAGGAGGAAATGAGGTGCATGGAGGGGGAAAACTATGGAGTTAAGTCACCAAACTTTCATGAGGAGCATGCTACTACCATTCTTAGAAGTGGATCCATGAAATTTCAAGTGTGATTCTAACTACAATGGTCTATTATCATAGCTCAAGGTAGAATAGACATAATTTTGCATGTACAAATGAGCTACAAAGGAGGTATGATTTCTAACAAAGGAACAAGGTAAACTATTTTGGTATGTTGGAGCACATCATAAAGGGTCTCATAATCATAAATTTGGTAGTGGGGTTGTTTTAGAGGAATATAAGGTTGGACTCAGTTTATGTGCTTAGAGGGCTACAAGCCAACAAGACCTTATAGAGAGATTGAATATGCAACATAAGGGTATGAGATAATGAATGGTTTCAACATCTTGTATTAGCAAGGGGAAGGTGTTATAATATGTTAGGTAGTGATTCATGATCTTGTATAATCCCTTGAGTACTTAGAACCAAGAGACCCATCCAATTCCAACCTTGAAGGTATTTAGAGTTGCATGCATATTTTATTACAAGAAGAACTCATTGCCTAGAGTGGCCTTAAGGACTTCAGGAGAGCATTGATGGAGGCTTAGGGATGATGGAGGCTTATGAATCATGGAGCTATGACCAATAACCAAGGGATATACTTTGTATGTTTGCTTTTCAAATGGATGCTAGTACTAATTCAGTTTGGAATGATAGAGTAGTATACAGCTAGGAATGCAATTTGAGTATGTTACATATACAATTTCCTAATGGAGTATGAAAAAATCCTCAAGACAAGAGGTGTGTGTGTGAGAGAGAGAGAGAGAGAGAGAGAGAGAGAGAGAGAATCATTAAAGCTAGTTTCACATGTGTTGAGAAATATTGTGCATGATACAAAGTAAGTATGAGTGTAAGCATTGTGATAATAGTATAGAGCAAACACTGTGAGTTGAAGTGTATAAGAGTTGAATTGGGTGATAAGGTCCTCATTGTAGGGGGTTGGAATGAGACACATTCAAAATTCAAATTGCTCATACAAGGTTTTGTACTCTTGAGGCAAGTATTCACTACTAAGACTAGATTGAGAAGAAAAAGTGTTGTATAATGATCGCACCATTTTGGTATCAAAAGTAGTTTCTTTGTTATAATAAGATATATTGTATATATTTATAGTATTTGGACTAATTGAAAGTGTGAAGGTGATTGTTGATAGTATGGAAAAGGTGGAAAATCCATCCCTACAAGGGGTAATGAAATTGATTCAAGAAGTAATTTGGAAGATGGATAACATCATGAATGAAATAAGTGATCTAAGCAAAAGGTTGAAAAAAATGGAAGTAGTATGTTCAGGTATGGAGAAGTCATCTAATGGAGATGATGATCACAGACAGATAGAATCATTTTTGGTGAGAAGAGTTGATGGGTCATTGTATTCTTCCAATCATTTAACTAATAGATTAATCTACTAGTGTCATTATCAAACTAGGGTTGTGTCTTAGGATGTATGCAATGGAGTTCTACATAGCCAGTTATACCATTGGGTCCTTTGTTGGGGGGTTTTCTGTTAGATCTTTCTAGATTTGCTACTAATCTACGGAAATGAAATATAAATCTACAGAATTAAGTTACTATGATAAAATGAATTCTGAAAGCTATAATTCTAACTCAAATAGAAATGCACACACATAGAATTGAAAGAACAAAATTGAAATTGCACACTCATAATTAAAACGTACAGTAAAAGTAAAAGCACACGTTAACTAGAATTTGTATAAAAGGAAACACACATTCTGGATGGAAATTTCAATAAGGAAAGTAAACACACTTGAGTAGGGATTGCATGATGAATCTGGAATTAAATAGAAATTACAACCTTTTGTCTCCTCGGTAAGGAAACTAAGTTATTGTGATGAATGAAATCTAACTTTATCAAAAAATGCACACACATATGAATGTATGTAAACGTAAAAAACACGTTAACTGTCTAAAAGGAAACACACTCGAAATTTCAATAAGGAAAGTAAACAAACTTGAGTGGGCCCTTGAATTCTTCCTTGGGAATAGAGGAAATCTTAACAGAGGAAATCAAGATACTCAAAATGATATCTCCTTATATTAATTCAAATAAGTTCCATGCCATATCCAATGCAGAAAGGAAAAGTACTGAATACAACAAGTTATATCACAGATTGTAAATATTACCAGCTACCCATTGTTCTTCATGGAGGTATCTCTATATAGACACGGGTAGTTACAAAATATGCCAAAATTACTAGCACTAATGTCTTCCACTAACAGTATTGATTAAGACTCATAAATTCCTATAAGACTGCTAAGACACAAGACCCATATGTATAGGTCGATAGATAGAAAAATTCTTATTCTTCTGCACTCCAACTCCAAACTCGGGGCTCCTTAATTACATTGGCAATAATCATTCACTATTTTCCTGCACACATCACCACATTTTTCTCATGAAGGCAGTTAGTAGGAAGTTATATGGTTAATCATGTTACATGAACAAAAGCAAGGAAAATGCATTAAACTCACTAGGATATACCTATACAAAGCATCCCCATGCATTAGCAAACCATGCTTAAATGAAAAATTATCAATCATATGAATGATATTAATAATCCAAATAATGTACTCATCATTTCCCCCGCACTTTACCTGTTGTATGTCCCAATGCAACTCATCTACACCATGCCCTATGACCAACTTGTTGGGCCATGTCATACTCTTCAAATTGATCAGCATATTCCTTCCATGTACCTTTACATCCCTTGAGTATTTGAAATTACTTCGACCCAAGCTGTGAAACTCTCATTAGATTGGGAAGTGGCTCATTATTCTGCCAAGTTGTAGTTGGACTAAGAAGAAGTGGTGGCCTTACCTATAGTCCCACCCATTCATCATTGTACTATTTATCATCCTTTTCTGACAATTGATGAATTATGGTGATGAGTGCATCCCCTCGTCTGATACTCCAACTCAAATTTTGAGGTGAAATAACCTCTCTTCTTTTTAATGGTAAAATCAAGGTGTCCCACCTCCTGTCACAGGCTTGCCTTGCTGTCCCAAAGTGTTGTTGACTATAGGTTTCAAAGTCTTCCACACATTTTAGTAGTATCCTTGAAGTATTCTCTCCAATACCAGCTTGGTAGTAAAGAGATCTGAAGTTTTTACACATAGCTACATCATTGTGATGTGTAGGATGAATATAGAATCCTATTGTTTGAGCTATTTGATTAAAGATATCCATCTTCTCACCCCACACAATCTGATTCTGAAGCAAAGACTAAAAATATCTTAATTTAAAATCCCCACAAACAAGTTAATGAAGAATTCAGGGACATTTGGAACTAACATGTTATGGAGGTAGAACTCACAAAGCAAATTTTGAATATCAGGGGTATTATTCTTGTAAATGGATAGAAAATTATTACCATCAGGAGCTTCAAAAGGCTCTTGACAACACAACCTCAATAACTGCCAAGAGTAAAATTGTTCTTGAATAAAAAATTTGTAGGTTGAAGATGGTTGGTTTCCTACAAGACAGGAGCTTATAGACTAAAGGACAAACAGAGTATAAAAGAGATTGCAATTTCTGTTTTTCATTTTGGCTTATTTCAATTTCTCCCTTTAATTTTTTGTTTTCTTTCTTTAATTTTTAATTCTGAAGAGATAACTGATTGATATCATTCAAAATGCTAAGACCTAAATCCCTTTGTTGCACTTTAGGCTACTAACTTCTACTTGTAAAGCTGTAATTTCTCTAACCTTTTCTACTATTCGCTGGGTAAATTCAGTTTGTAAAGACATTTTTGTTTCATTCATACCTTTTAATTGTTCCTTAAGGAATGAAATATCCTCCAAATAACTTTGTGGTACATTAGCTTTACATAATCCATGGCTACCAATCTCCATTGCAATTGATTCTAGAGCGAGGAATTTGTGTTGTAGGTATAGAAGATGGTTCTGGAGCTACTAAGTTGTTTCCTGAAGATGTGGGCATATTTGAGCTTTGCAGGATAGGGATAGTTGTAGTGAATATAACATCTAGTGAATTGTCAGCAAGATCATTCAAGGTTTCTACCTCTTCCTTCTCTTTCCAAATAGGAGTGGAATCATCAAAAAAATCCTCTGGTTGAGAACTTCCAAGTTTATTTAGTGTATAGGACCGTCGTGGCTGTAGTGAAATAGAAGAATAGAGAGGCAAGGTATTCTTACCCTTAGAACTGGAAGGAATAGAAGATGGGCTTACTTGAATAACATATTTTCCCACATTATCCTGAGTACCAAGGTCCTCCACCTGCTGCTGACTACCAGGTTCCTCCACATTATCATGTGGAGGGTGAGAGGCTGACTCAATAGTAGGTCGAGGTATGGAAGGTGACCCCTTTTTGAGTTGCTTCGGCTTGGAACCTTCCCCCACACTCATCCGCTTGGAGCCTTCTCTTCATCCTAAAAAAAAGTTGATGTGAGCAGAGTAATTTGATGAGCCCTAGATGTTTGAGTGTTGTTTTGTTTCCTCCATTCTTGTATTTCTGGCCTACTTTGATAACTACATTAGCCAAATATTTTGGTAAATTTACCTTGAGGGTAGGGTTGATGCAGCCTTTTCTTAAATGAATTTTAATTTTGAGTGAATCTCCACCTAGCACAGATGGATGGCCATCACATATAAATTATTTGTTAATCCATTTAGCCACCTCTCTCCAAATACCGGGAAAACTTTCTCTTTTAACTCATTTTTTAGTACCTTGTGAGGTAAAGGATTACCTCGGGAAATGCTTCATCATTGACATGAAATAGAGCAAGCAACTCTTTGAGGGGCGCATTTGTCATCACTTTCAAACCAAAATCTGGTAGGCCAGATAGTTCAGAAACAACTTGGCTGGTGATTTCCACTCTCTTTCCACCAATGTGGGAGCAAGTAGCTTCAAAATTCTCCAAGAATTCATCTACTACACTTTTGTCAAAACCTTCAAATTTTCATATGAATTCAAGCCAGCCGGAATCCTGAAATACCTGGGAAATCACAACGTTCCTGAGCAATAGGTCTAGAGAATCAGGCTCTGACTTTCTATTTTGTCCCATGGTGAAGTTGAATTCAAATAGTAGAGAAAAAAGAACAAGTGCGTGCTTGAACCCACTGTGTAATGGCAGTGATAATGGTAATTTTAAATTCACCAGGTAACGACAGGAAGTAGTTAGTAAGGATTAATTTGAAATGTACCTAAATAATTGAATTGAAGTCGATGTCAATTTGGCGGCGGAAAAAATTGATAAGACCGATAATACATGGGAAGGTTTATTATGTGGTACCACACATAATCATCATTTAAAATGGTATTGCCATCTGTCCCTCCTAGAAAATGGTGCATCCTTTTCTTGGAATCCTCACACTAGCAGTAGCTTCCGTAATTAAGACTTATTATCAACCACTTCATGTCATAAGATTTGGACTGATATCTTCAATAAATGTAATGAACATCGTGTAGGGGTGCAATTATGATAAGTTTATGAAATGGAGAAAGTGATTTATAAGGAATTATCTGTAGTGAATTAGAATGCACTTATTTGTCCCAGTTCAGATTTTCATTTCCGTAGATTTCCACTTCTTTCAGTATGAGAAAAATGTGATTAGTGGCATTTTAAACAATGATGATTTCTGCTTTTATTGAAAACAATACAACTAACTAAGGGAAGAATATAAAATTTGTGATCATCCTTCTTTATTTAAATTGAAAAAAAACAACAATTATTCATGAAAGGAGGGGCTAAGAGCCTCCTCCACATCCATTTCTTCACTCAACATGATGTCATTTGTGAAGGTTTCCTTTTCCAGAGGATGCTGATACATCCTGAGTCTGTGTCCATTCACAAGAAGAGTCCTTATGTTGCCATTGATTGGTAATAGTATCACAAATCCATTATCAAATACTTTTTCGATCTGATATGGTCCCAACCAGCGTGTCTGTAGCTTACCTTTAAACTGTTGATATTTGGAATCAAAGAGTAAGACCCATTCTCCCTCATTAAATTTTTCGGTAGTTGATATGTGCATCATGAAATGTCTTCCTCTTATGTGCTTCCATCTGCATTTCATCTAATTTGTTCAGCTGCATCACTCATTCTCATTGTGTTTCGTCTAAATTGATGTCAATTTCCAGTGTTATTCTCCATGTGCATAGCTCGAACTCTACAGGTAATAGTGGCTTCTTTCCATATACCAACTCATAAGGGGAAAAACTAGTAGTGGTTTTCCAAGTCATGTTATAGGCCCAAACTGCCTCGGGGAGTTTTGGTACCCAATTTTTCCTGTCCAAGTTGACCACTTTTGTCAAAAAATTCTCAAGTTCTAATTTTTCACCTCCACTTGCCCATTGGATTGGGGATGGTATGGTGATGATTTTTCAATGCTTGATTAGTAGATTTCCAGAAAATCCTCAATCATGTTAGACACAAATTGAGGTTCCTGATCAGATACAAGTGCTCAAGGAGCACCAAATCTCAGCATTATGTGATTGTATAGAAATTCAACAATAGAGTCCTCAGTGGCAGATGCTAGTGCTTGAACCTTGGCCCATTTCACGACGTAGTCAATACACACCTACAAGTATGCTTTCCCAAAATATGGGGGATCTAAAGGTCCAACAAAATTGATTCCCCATTTCTCAAATGGTCCTAAGACCAATTAAGGATTGAGAGGCATTTCCATGGATAGTGTAGGGTTCCCCATTATTTGACATGCATCACACTTACCATACATACTTCTTTACAAACTTGTGGAGGGAAGGCCAATAGTATCTAGCTCCAAGAACCTTATGAATTGTCCTTTTACTGAGTAATGTCTCCTACCAGGTTCATCATGATAAGCTCGCAGTATGTCGTATATTTCATCTTCCCGAACACACCTACGAAGAACCATATAAGGATAGCATTTGAATAAAATATCATTACACCACTTATATGTTGCACTATTTTTAACTAATATTTGTCTCTCTTTATTAGTAAAGTAGGCACGAAACCTTCATGTAGTCAAATAAATTACAAGATCGGAAAACCATGGAGGTTGAGTTGATACAACAAATAGATGTTCATTTGGAAAGTGATCATGGATTGCTTCTTCATCACCTAAAACATTCAATCTTGAAAGAAAATTAGAAACAACATTAGATTTCCCTCGCTTATCAATAATGGTCAAGTTGAATTCTTGTAACAAGAGTAACCATCTAATAATCCGACCTCCGACTACTGGTTTATTCATCAAATATCATATGACCGAGTGGTCAATATAAAAAAATATTTTGTACCCAGTAATTTAATGTCATAATTTATTCAGGGAATAAACAACAAGTAAAAATTCCTTTTCTGTAGTGGTGTAGTTTCTCTCCGTAAGGGTCAGATTCTTGCTGATAAATTAAATGGCATACATCTGATCTTCTTCATATTTTTGTCCAAGAACATCTCCCATGGTCGCGTTAGAGGCATTAGTGTGACTATGGAAAGGTTTTCCCCAATCGAGTCCTCTCAAGACTAGAGCAGTGGTTAGCTTATCCTTAATAATATTGAATTCCTGCTGATAGTGAAGGGACCATTAAAACACACAATATTTTATCAGCAAAGAAAACATAAGTGCAAAAATTTTACTAAAGTCTTTGATGAATCGCCTATAATACCCTACATATCCAAGGAAGCTCTTGATGTCAGTATGATTTTTTGTTGTAGGGAACTGAGTGATGACTGCAATATTTTTTTGGTTCAAACTATATTCCTTTGGCAAAAACATGATGGCTTAAAACAATTCCCTGATCAACCATAATCAGACATTTTTCATGACTTAGGGAGATTTGGTGCTGCTCACATCTACACAATAATTTTTTCAAGATTATTCAAAGATTCATCAAAAGTGGATCCATGGAACAGTGAATTCATCCATGTAAACTTCAACATAATCATTTGTGATATCTGCAAAAATGGCTAAGACCGCTCTCTGAAAAGTAGCAGGTGCATTACAAAGCCCAAATGGTAAAACCCAATATGAAAATGTACCCCAAGGGCATGGTAAAGGTGGTTTTATCCTGATCAGTAGGTGTAATACTTATTTTTGTTATACCCACTAAACCCATCCAAGAAGGAGAAATATTTCTTACATGCGATATTGTTCAGAACCTGATCAATAAATTGTAGGGGAAAGTAATATATCTTGGTAGCTTTATTAAGTTCCTTATAGTCTACATAGATCCTCCATTTACCATTTTTATTGGGAGCTATAACTAATGGCGATACCCACTGACTATCAAATATAGGATAGATGAATCCTACCTTCAGTAATTTTTTCTATCTCATGTTTTACTATGTTTATGAGTGCTGGGTTAATTATTCATTGTGGTTGTCTTATGGGTTTAACATCCTCAGTGTAGATATGGTGAGTGTAGATGCTGGGATAAATACCCTGCATATGAGTATAATCCCAAGCAAAATCTTGGGAATGTTTCCTCAAACTTTTGAAAACCCTAGCCTCTTGACTGGCCTCTAAATTATTTCCAATGGTGAATTCTTGTCCCATTTCAATTGTCACCTTATTGGTATCTTTCAAAATAGTGAGCTCTGCATCAATGATCAAGGAATTCAAGGGACAAAAATGAGGTTGAAGCATGTGAAAAATAGTTATATTATCAAGATACATAATCTTGGTTAAAGGACAATATAAATCAGTGGCTTTGTATTGTGCATTGTAAGCATAGATGTCCTTACAATCTTCATTAGAACTGTCACTTACCAAGGTAATAGTATTAGACGTGTTCAGAATAGATGGTTCAACAGCCTTAGTTTCAATTTCCATAGCAATAGTGTTGATTTCTATAACCACACATCCTTCTTCATTAGGCAGTGTATATGACTCAACAATTTTGGCAGGGATAATTTTAGTGGCGAATATTCCATTTTTGAAAAATTGGAAAAGGTGAATTTTCTAGCGCGGGTCAGTGACATGTTCACCTAAAAATTACAGTTTAATTTTTTATAGGGGTCAGCTTCACCTACCCATTTAAACTATCCCCTATATAATCCTAGATTATTCGCCAGGTAGAACACTACTAGATCACTCATACCACCTGGGGTATATGTATTATCAAGTACAGTAAACGTGTGAAAGGAGGGAAGAGGCTATAGGTGCGAGACAAAGAGGCATTGCAAATGCGCAACAAGGAGGTATTGCAGACGCACGATAAGGAGGTATTGCAGACGCATGATAAGGGGTAAAGCAGTGGATGCATGACAAGGGGTTAAGCAGTTGATGTTTGACAAGGGGTTAAGCAGTTGATGCGCGACAAGGGGTTAAGCAGTTGACGTGCGACAAGGGGTTAAGCAGTTGACGTGCAACAAGGGGTTAAGCAGTTAACGCACAACAAAGGGTTAAGTAGTTGACATGCGACAAAGGGTTAAGCAGTTGACACACGTCAACAAATCGCATTGACGTGCGTCAACAAGTCTTGTTGATGCAATAAGACTCGTCGACACATGGATAGTGACTGTGTAATTTAAGCAGCTTGTTGGGTTTTTTGAATAAATTTTTTTAATGAATCTTGATATGGAAACAGTTGGATTTTCTCAAGGTGGGACTTCAATGGAGGGGTTAGGTACTGGAATGAAACATGCTTCCCTTTCACAATTGAATGATAAAGAGATTTTTTTCAACAGCCAAAGATATTTCCTAATTAAAATGGCAAGGGACGAAGATAAAATGAAAATTGGTTGGAAGGAGGCGAGTTGTAGGTTGATTATGGGTAAAAATTATAGTGCTTTGGCTTCTTTTGAAAAAAGAGATGGGTACTTGGTGAAGTTGCATGGATGGCAGTGACATTAGCCTTCCTCATAACACTGTTTGGAGTGGTGGCACCACATAAGATGCCACGATTCCTGTTCGGTTTCACAGTAATTTTGACTGGATTGAGTTACATGGCATTTGTTTCCATGAAATTCTCTTACAAGTAATTAATACTCACCGAGTCTGCTAAATAAAGTATCTTAATAGGGTTATGCGTGTTCATAACTTCATAGCCTTAGGTATTAGGAATACATGAAATGAAACAGAAACAACGCTCCCCTGATATGCAAATTAATTCTGGGGTTATGCGAGTTGATTGGAATGCATGTTTCTGTATTTATGTTTTTGATAGTTGTATGTTCGCTAACAGTTATATTCATGAATTTACACCACAATTTATCGTTTTTGTTTTGCATTCTAAATTTGTTAAAAATAAATTGTTGTGTACGAGTAAATGGTTGTCAACAAGAATTTTTGATGCACGTCAACAAGCCGTCAGTGTTTACAAATATGTAGTCTCTCTGTCTAAAAAAAACGGGTGAAAATTCAATTCTGAAAAATTGGTAAATTCACCTTTCACTAAAACCGGCTCCAAGGATATTCGCCAGGTATTTTCCACCTCCAATTTTCTATGGGTGTCTTAAAATGAACCCTAAATTTTGGTCATGTTATTTTTTACTACAATGGTGGCCAAATAAGGACTTAGAGAGTTAGTATCTGATGAATCTACGCATACATGTTCACAATCATACACATAAGGCTGGGAAGGAGGATATAATGAAATATTCTTGGATTTTTTTCCTTTTAAAATAGTCATTTTTCCTGACCTACAGTTAATATATGTGACAAAAGTGGCCAACCAGGGTCTTCCTAATATGACTGGGTATCCAAA